>BLBF01000041.1:23809072-23840181 GCA_015471245.1 Laticauda colubrina
TGAGCACAACCAAGCCCCCACCTAAGCAGAACACACCCCCAGCCAATCAGAACACAGCCAACCCCCCTACCAATCAGAACACAGCCAAACCCCCACCCAATCAAGTCACACCCCCACTAGCAGTTAAAAGAAAGAAGCAGCTGCAAGCTCACATTACTCTGAGAAGCACAGAGCTGAAGAAACAAGCCTGAAGATGATGAATGAGACTTCATCGAAACGTTGCCTAGATACTTCCAATTCTACGCGGGAGAAAACCCGAATAACCAAAGATCTATATATATATGTTTTCTTAGGCTTTCGCGGGTACTTACATGTGTGCTGTTTAGCTTCCTTCGGGTATTATCCCACGTCATTGTAGTTCTGTTAAAGTTGTAGCAATGTTTCAGCAGAATCTCATCTGCCATCCTCAGGCTTCTGTATAGAGTTAGTTCCTGGTTTCAAATATGAGGCTGGTCCATTCTGATTGGCTGGGAGCCTGGATCTGTGTTCATTGGACTTGGAGTTTGATTGATTGATGTTTCTGGTTTCTTCTGTCTGTTTTGTGGCTTTGATTGGCTGGCAATACTCTGTTCTTGTGTTGGAGGCTTTCAGTGCAGCTTGGCTCCGTGTGAAGGGACGGCTGCTCTTCATTAGCAAGCAGCTATTCATTAGCAAGCTGGGTTTCACCTGAGTGCCTGGTGGGGGGGTGTTTGGGTTGGATATATATATTTATATATATGTATATAATTATATATATATAAATATATATATTTGTTTTTTTAAGTTTTCACGGGTACTTACATGAATGCTGAAACGTTGCTACAACTTTAAAAGCACTACAATGACGTGGGATAATACCCAAAGGAAGCTGAACTGCATTCATATATATATTTGTTTTTTTAAGTTTTCGTGGGTTCCTACACGTATGCTGTTCAGTTTCCTTCGGGTATTATCCCACGTCATTGTAGTTGTGCTTTTAAAGTTGTAGCAACATTTCGGCAGAATCTCATCTGCCATCATCAGGCTTCTGCATAGAAGGTACAGAAAGTATATATACAGAAAGTATAAAACTTTAACAGAACTACAATGATTTGGGATAATACCCGAAGGAAGCTAAACAGCACACATGTAAGTACCCGCGAAAGCACTCATTATAAAGCACTCATTCTATTCCAATTCAATTCTATCATTGATATTCATTAAAAACTTAACATCTTTAATATTTCTTTTCAATTTAATATTGTACTTCCTTGGGAACACTTATAAACTTTCCATAATTAATTTTTTTCCCCCCCATATTTCTTTTCACTTATATTTTATAAATCATTAATAATAATTAAAATGTTCCCATCCTTTCCAAATTTCATTCTCTCATTCACTTCATTTCATTTATTTATTAACAAACATTCCACTAGATTATGATAAATATTTTATACATCATTTTAATCATATTTTCTAAAATTATTTCTATTTGTAATATAACAATACTATCTTATGTACCTTTGCAGAATCCCTTTTACAATTAAGTTTTCACCCATTATCTCTAAACAGGCTTATACTTTCAATTCTTATACCTTTTCCCTGTTTCTCTATATATTGTTTCTGTCAATTTATAACTTTTTTTCCTTTCCTTCTTCCCCCTCTTCTTCTCCCTTCCCTTCCCCCCCCCGTATCTCTACTTCTAATTCTCTCTTCTGTTGCTTTTTAATATTATACTTATTTTTCAAACTATTCTTCTGTTTTTGGTTGTTTTTTCAAATCTTAAACTTTTCATTCTCTTCCCCCCCCTTTCCTTTTGTTCCCCCACATAAAATTACTTGATCATTAAAGATGGCTTCTTCTTTGTCATAATCTTCTTGTTCTGCAAGCGTTTCTTGTTCTCGTAGTTCCAGATCACCATTTCTAAGAGTTGAAATATGAAGCCAAAAGAACCTCTCCTTTCTTGTGCATCTTCTTTGTACTTTTTAAGTTCCACTTTCAGTTCTTCTAAAAATGGTGCCATTTTAAACAATTTTAAACAACCACCCAATTGATTTTAGTCATTTAAATGCAATAACCAAAAATCCAAAGGTCACCAAGTAATCCAAATAATCCAAAGCTGTTTCTTCTTGCTTCTTTTTTCCACTTTCTCTTCCTGGGGTTCTGCTATTTTGTTGCCAAGTTTCATGATTCTTAGGGTGCATAGCAAAAACCATGACCTTGATCTTAGTGTAATTAATTTCTAGGTGTTCTTCTTGGCAGTGCTCAGCTAGTATTTCTAGCATCCATTTGAGGTAAATTTATTTATTTATTTATTTGTTTGTTTGTTTTTGTCAATTGCTTACAAGATGATAGGTATAAGTAAAAACATAATTATGAATACATGGATACATATACAAAAAATAAAAAAATAAAAGAAACAATAGGACAGGGATGGTAGACATATTGGTGCACTTATGCATACCCCCTACAGACCTCTTAGGAAAGGAGTGAGGTCAATAGTAGACAATCTATGGTTAAAGTTTTTGGGGTTTGGGGAAGAAACCACAGAGTCAGGTAGAGTATTCCAGACCTTGACCACTCTGTTGTTGAAGTCGTATTTCCTGCAATCAAGTTTGGTGCAATTAACTTTGAGTTTGTATCTATTGTTTGCTCTTGTGTTGTTATGGTTGAAGCTGAAGTATTCATTGACAGGTAGGACATTGCAATGTATAATTTTATATACTATACTTAGATCGGATTGAAGGCGGTGTAGTTTTAGTCTGGTGGCATAAGGTATTCTACAACGAGTAGAGGAGTGGAGAACTTTTCTTGTTAAATATTTCTGGACTTTCTCAATTGTGTTTATACCAGATACATGATATGGTTTCCAGTCTGATGAGCTGTATTCAAGTCTTGGTCTAGCAAATGTTTTGTATGCTCCAGTTAGTAGTGTGATATTACCAGAGAAAAGGCTACATAAGATTAGGTTAACAACTCTTAATGCCTTTTTGGCTATATAGTTACAGTGGGCTCTAGCACTTAGATCATGAGAGATGAGTACTCCAAGATCCTTGACAGCATTTGGATTATCAACAAGGTCTTGACTATTCAGCCTGTATTTTGTTTTCTGATTTTTTTTTTGCCAATATGTAGGACAGAGCACTTATTTGTTGAGATTTGAAGTTGCCATTTGCTTGACCATTCTGATACATAGTTAAGGTCTTTTTGAAGGGTAGCAGTATTAACTGTGGTGTTGTATAGCTTTATGTCATCAGTGAAGAGAATGCAGTTGCTCTTAATATGATCACAGAGGTCATTTATGTAGGGTATGAAGAGAGTTGGTCCTCAAACACTGCTTTGGGGGACATCACTGTTGACAGGTACAGAATTTGACAGGACGCTCCCAATTTTGACAATTTGTTGTCTGTTTGACAGGAATGCTTCTATCCAGTTATGCAGGTGTCCGAGATACCATAAGATTTTAGTTTTAGGAGTAGTTGTCATGTACCTCTGAATCAAAGGTTTTACAGAAGTTTATGTAGATTGCATCTATTGCTTTGCTGTGATCGAGTTGTAGTCCATATGTTTTTGCAGTGTAAGAGTTGCAGATTACATGAATTTTTTTTCCTGAATCCAAATTGTTTATGAGAGTGTAGGTTGTTTGTTTCTAAGTGGATGATGATGGATTGGTTAATAATCGATTTCATGACTTTATAGGTGACACAGTATAAAGAGATTGGTCTGTAATTTTCAACTAGGGTGAGGTCTCCCTTTTTGAAGATGGGGATGACCGTGGCTTGTGACCATAGTTTTGGCAAGGAGCTGGTCCTGAAAGATTTCTCAAACATTATGCTGAGAGGTTCGGCTATGGCAGTTAGATAACTTTTTTAAGAAGTAGGCACATATTCCCTCCGGTCCAATAGATAGAGATGGTTTTAGATTGTGTAGTTCTTTTTCAATATTGTCTTCTGTAAAATCGATATGTATTAGATAATTGTAGTTGTTGGTGGTTCGACTGGGAAATACTGGGCATGATCCATTGCTGTTTACAAATACTGAGTCAAAGAATGTGTAAAGAGGTTGGCTTTAATAGTGTTGTCATTGCAATCTTTACCATGAGGTCCTTTCAGGGGTGGAATGGACCTTGAGTCTTTTAATTTGTTGTTTACAAAATTGTAGAAAGTGCGGGTGGAATTGGTGCATTCAGTTTTTATCTGGTGGCATGAATTTTTGTATTGGCTTTTGAAGTTGGCAACGTGACCAGATTTGTTTTTCCACCAAAGTGATTTCTTTTTTGATTAAAGCTTCCTTAATTTCATGGGCATTTTTTCCCCTGGTTTTGGGAGTTGTTAATGGCACATATAGTTTGATGACTCTTTGGACTTCAAGTAAAAATATGTTGTAATGGTCTTCTACAGTATTGCATCCAGTGAATAGAAATTGCCAATCAAGGGATGAGAGATTGTTGTTTATAAGTTCATAGTTGCCTTTTTTGAAGTTATAATTGGGGATTCTATTGTTGTGATGATTTTTTTGTGGACTTATGTTGAGGCAAAAGTCAATCATGTTGTAGTCATTGTTGGAAAAGGGTTCTTTAATTTGTATTCTACAAATTGAATTCAAACTATTGCAGAAGATGAGATCAAGGCAGTTGTTAAGTGTAGTGTTGGCTACTAGTTGTTCTCCTCCCAGATATGTTACTGCATTGTATAAGGTTGCATGTGTGGGTTCAATTGTACATTCGTTAAGGGTCCAGTTAATATGAGGTAGATTGAAGTCATCAAGAAAGATAAAAGCGTGTGGGCAGGATGCTGCCCATGTTAGTAGTGTATTTAGCTTGTTTGCATGTTCGATGTCATAATCAGGGGCTCTGTAACTTAGTGAGAACCGAAGATCTTAATGTGCTGCTCAGTAAGGTATAAACATTTGCATATTCCAAGCTTGCAACATTTTTTAATGCATAGCACTTCATCTGCAAGTTCTTACCTTTTGCATTTCTAGAAATAGTTGCTAATTCATTATTGTCAGTGACATTTCCTGTACTTTCTTGTGTTGCCCCAGCTCTGCCTGTTTCCTCTATTTCATTATTATGAAACAGCTCGGCTGTGATAGACTGCTGATCCTCATCTTCATATTGATTAATTTCATTTCCACATACATCATCCTGTTTTTCAACAGCCTCAGCTCAGTCTTCTTAAGAATGACTCATTTGCAAGACAGATTTTTCATTACCAGGCTCATTTTCTGAACAGGAGGATAGCTAAGGAATAAGACTGAACCTTGAATCCAACTAAACTAGCATAAATTGGGAATCAGATGGAGTTTTCAAATTTTCAATGAAGGAATTGGAGAGTTTTCTATTTCTTTTTCTGGCTGCATCATGATAGGAGCATGCTAGTCACACACACTGATATCATTACATCATTAAAAATTCAATTTATTTTTTACATTAATTTGTTGATGCTTTTATCTTTGAATATCAGAAAGTTGGCCGAATCATTTCCTCTGGTATAATTAAGTATATTGACTTCTTAAAGCATGTTATTCAAAGATAAAGTTTCATAAATTTACATTGCAATAAAAGTTGCCTTAAAGAGATCGAAAGGCTTTATATTTTTCTTTTGAGTAGAAGATGGCAATGCATCTATTTTATTTATCTTATTTATTTTAAGAACTAGGCTTTTCATCTGATGTTTAAAGAAGATTGAAAGTGGTTGCCAGCGTGAATACATATGACCTACAAATGCATGCTCTAGTTAGTAGAGACTGGCTGAGGAATTCCGGGAGTTGAAGTCCACATGTCTTAAAGTTGCCAAATTTGGAGATCTCTGGTCTAGTAGTTTGAGTTCTAGCACTGCATTTTGGGATAAGCTCCTCAGCTTCTGTCCACATAAAAGTTCTATGTGAACAGATAAATAGGTATCATTTTGGTAGGGAGACAAATTGGAACTCTGCCCAGACAGTCAGATTCCTGCCAGTTCTGAAGCTTTCCAGTCCTGTTTCCAAGGCAGCTTCAGGTTCGCCTAGGATGATGTTGCAGAAAAAGACACTTGTCTTTCTTCCTGGCACAAAGCCAGCTCACCCTCATGTGGCGCATCTGGGAAAGTATGTAAGCATTTCCTACAAAAGAGCTGGTACACTGGCACTCAAACTAGTGCTCTGCAATAACATTGTAGTCTCCTGGCTAAGGTAACAACACCATATACTGTTACTACTACTACTACTACTAGTAGAAGTAGTACTACTACTAATAAATAACCTATAGATGTAGAATAAGGCATTGAAATAAGTAGAATTTCCAACTGTAAAGAGGATGGAAAGAACCAAAGACCTTGAAGGAGTTAGAGTGAAGTCATTTATTTCAGTTACTCATGGATTGCTATGGTTCTGGACAGTGGAGAAGGGATTTTTTTTCCTCCCTCAAATAAACATTCTTTTCTTTACTTAAGGCCCTGTCATACTGCCCAACGGATGCAAAACGTTAACAACGGACGAAAAAAATGTTCCATCCGTTCTTATCCGCTCTCAGAAGGGGCAAAAATTTGCATAACCAGAGCGGATAACACGGACGGGGGGAGGACGCAGGGTGGATGGAAAGTGGATGCAGAACGGAAGCCCAGCAGATGGAAGCGGATGGGAGCGGATGGCACATCCGCTAGGCTTCCGGGGGACCTCAGCAAAGCAGACGCAGAGCGGATACAGCGGATGCAGAGCAGACACCGAACGGATGAATTGGATGCACAGCAGAAGCCTAGCGGATGCACAGCAGAAGCCTAGCGGATGCCGAGCATTAATTGCACATGCGGGGAGGATGCATTGCGTCAGCCCCGCGGATATAATGGAAGCAACTCGGAAACAAGTCACCATTCAAAGGAAAGACCTGCTGCTGGATGGATTGACTGACTTGCCTGCCCTGCCTGCATGTCTGCCTGCAAGCCTTGCTGTCAGCCTTGCTGCCAGCCTCCCTGCCAGCCTTGCAGTCTGCCTGCCTGCCAGCCTTCCTGCCAGCCACTCTGCCTGCCAGCCTTGGTGCCTGCCTGCCTGCCTGTCAGCCTTCCTGCCAGTCTTGGTGCCTGCCTCCCTGCCAGCCTTCCTGCCAGCCTTCCTGCCAGCCTTGGTGCCTGCCTGCCTGTCTGTCAGTCTTGCTGCCAGCCTTGGTGCCTGCCTCCCTGCCAGCCTTGGTGCCTGCCTGCCTGCCAGTCTTCCTGCCAGCCTTGGTGCCTGCCTCCCTGCCAGCCTTCCTGCAAGCCTTGGTGCCTGCCAGCCTCCCTGCCAGCCAGCAACCCCACAACCATGCAGAAGCACAGCAAGCCTCAGCCATCTGCTGCCAGCCCTGGCAAGAGGGACAGGGCTACCATCCCACCCCCTGGCCCTCACTCTGGTTCTGCTGGGGCTTCTGCAGCACGGGCTCGCTCTTCTGGGGCTGGGGCTTCTGCTGCTTCTGCTTCTGGAGGAGCTGATGACAAGCACTCCAGCACCAGCCACCTCCACAGCACCTGGACCCTTCACCCATGAGACTGAGTGACCAAGTGGAGTGCAAGAGACTCATTTTTGTTTTATAGCTTGTTGTTAATAAAGTCTATTTTTGATTCATACACTTGCTTCATATTTCTTTTTTTTTAATAAAGTCTTGATGGAAATTTTTAGAAATGGTTTAAGCCTTTGCATGCTTGTGGGTTGGGTTAAGATAGCTGTGGGATGGGCAGTGATACCTTTGGGATGGGCAGGGATACCTGTGGGATGGGCAGGGATATCTTTGGGATGGGCAGGGATACCTGTGGGATGGGCAGGGATATCTTTGGGATGGGTAATAGCTGTGGGATAGATAAACCTCCAGTACAAACATAGTGGGACTGTATGGTCCACCCTCCCAGGTGCCACACCTATGGCCCTTTTTTATCAATAATAATGTAATCAATCATCCACACATGTCAACATAAACACAACTCTTTATTAAATGCCCTGTTCATTGTAGGCCCACCCAACATACATGGCCCAATCTCATCCGTGTGATGAGACAGGCTGAAGGAAGCATCCATTAATCATCTACCATCCTGTCTTGCCACTCCACCGCTCCAGCTGGGGAGTTGCACCAGTGTTTCAGGAGGTTGCGCTGATTCTTCCCTTCACGTGAGGCTCTGTTGGGGCCTTGCACATTCTGAGTGTCTGTCAGGTTTCGCCCTTGCCTCCATTCACCAGGCTCCATGTCCCCATTGCCTTGTTGGCCACGAGCCTGTTCTGCAAGAGTGGGTAGTGGGTGTGCATGAGATTGTGCAGGATGCAGCAAGCTTCCATGATCCTCCTCACCGTCTCTGGGCAATGCTGCATGGTGGTGAGAAGTACCTGGAACCTTTTGGCCAGGATGCCAAAGGCGTTCTCCACCACCTGCCTTGCCCTGGACAGCCCGTAGTTGAAGATCCTCTCTTCACGGGTGAGGAATCTGGAGGTGTAGGGCTTCATGAGGTAGGTTGTGAGGGAGAAGGCGTCATCCCCCACGATGAAGTAGGTCACATCTTGTGTGTCGTTGGGCAGGGGTTCTGGATCTGGGAAGCCCACGATGAGGTTGTGTTCCAGCCTACCCTTGAGGTCACTTGCGTTGTATACCTGGGCATCTGAAGATGAGCCGTTGCCTGAAGCATCGATGTACATGAACTTGTAGTTAGCATCGACCATGGTGAAGAGGATGATGCTGAAGAAGCCCTTGTAGTTGAAATAATTGGACCCTGAGTTGGCTGGAGATTTGCAGACCACGTGCTTGCCATCGATGGCTCCAACGGTGTGTGGGAAGTTCTACCTCTGATACCACTGCTCTGCAACTTTCTTCCCTCCTTCTTCAGTGGAGGGGCACTGGAGGAGCTCCTCCTTGTATTCTTCGATGATGGCCTGCACCACTTCTCTGACCACAATGCTGATGCTGTTGTGTGGCACCTTCCAGCCATACTGCATGCTCCTGTAGGTGGTCCCTGAGGCCAGGTGGTGCAGAGTGAGTGCCACCTTGAGCCCAGGGTCCAGGCTGGGCTGGAAGTTGGTGTTTGCCTTGGTCAACCTGGGTGTCAGCCACTGCACAACTTCGTCAAACATGGCTGGAGGCATTCTCATGAAGTTCTGGAATGCCCGAGTGTCTTCGTTCCTGAGCTCCACCATCAGCTTGTTGTACAGTCCGTCCTCTGCTCTTCTGGTGAACCATCTTCGTACCCAGACGCTTCTTGGCTGCCCCTTTTTCTTTCCGTAGTAGAGTTCACAGATCCTGTAGATAGCTTTGCACTGTTTTAGAAGGATGGTGGCTGCCAAAAGGACTGTGTTATGATCCACGGTGGACATGACTGGATGCTGTGGAAGAGGAAGTGTCAGATGAAGGCTGCAGAGGTCTGCAGCAGGGCTGCTGGTCTGAAAGTGAGATCCAGATGAGTTGCTCCCCCTTTTTATAGGAAGTATAAGTGTCCCTTTGCATCCTCTAGGCATCCTCTAGACATCCTTAATATCCGAGCTAGGTCCCCTCTGCGAACGTTTTTTTCATTTTACATGCTTTGATTCTGTGCTGCATCCGCTAGGCATCTGTTCTGCATCCATTTTGCGTCCGTTCCGCTTCCTCCCTGCGTCCGAGTGGATGCGAGTTGCGCGGATGCGCAGAAGATGCCTAGCGGATATAGCGGATGCGTAATGGATGCAGAACGGATGCATAGCGGATGCATAGCGGATGCAGAACGGCTGAATTGGATACATTTTCCACGCAAAAGTTTTGAGCAGCTCAAAACTTTCTGAGCGGATGAAACGTCCATAAACGGATGCTGGACCAATAGAGAGGAAGCAAAACGGAGGCAGTGAGTACATCGCATTAACCAACGGATGGCAAGCTTTTTTGTCCGTTTTACATCCTCTTTGCATCCGTTGGTGCAGTGTGACAGGGGCTTTAAGCATCTTCTCTTGTAATCCTACACACACTCAGAGCTTTTCTGTACTGCAGTCTTCAGCTGCAAGTCTTCCATGTGTAAACTGCCTGGAAATGAAGCTGTCCTAAGAAACCCCTTTCTAGATTTCAATTTCTTCCTCTGCTTTTACCACAATGTACAGCTTTTGGGACATGTTTACCAACGGTACCCTTAACTGCTGGGTCCCCCTACCTCTTTACCCTTTTTGGCTGAAAATAAAGTTTTCACCATTTTACTAGTGAGCTTGTTTAACCAGGGCATAGTACCACTTGAACTAGCACAGGTCAGAAAACACATCAGAAAAATATGTTGCTCTCTCAGTGGACTAGGTGCTGGTAGAGAACAGCTTCATGTGTTCCTGCCCTCAAAAATTGGTTAGTGGCCTATAAGTGTGCTGGGCCCAGTGACTATTAGATCAACCCTTAGTTTGAGATAATGCACTTACTTAGCTAATGTGTTTCTTCTTTAGAATGCATTTCTAAATGGCCTGTCTGTGCTGTTTAGAACCTCTGGGTTGAAAAGACTTGAGTGATGAGATATTTGCCCTAGAATCTGGCCTGTTGCCATAAATGAACATGTTTTCTGGCAGGCAAGGGATAAAATCTTCCCATACTTTTTCTGTAATCAAAATCAAATGTAACTTCACTTCTACAGTTGTGGGCCTCTGCCTTGAATGCATACTGATAATGGTATTCATATAAGATGGCAATTTTCCATGCTGCTTGAACAAGCTGTATATAGACATGGGGGAAATATAGTATTAATTCAGTTAGAGTTTTCATCGTAATATTTTGTCCCATTTTACTATAAGCATTTTCAGATCCAAATACAAGTCAATTAAATCTCCAAATTGCCTTAAGACAGGGGCAGACTGGTGTGTAGGTTTACATGCAGGAAAGCTACCTGTCTGAATTGTATTGCGTTAATTCCTGGGGAGGACAGTTTGATGAGAAATAGCATTCCCAAGAGATGAGTGTCACATTTTGTGTGGAAGAAAAACTGGCAATCTTGAGTATGTACTCTCTTGCACATCATAAAGAGGTGACAGTGACGATGGTGGTTATTAGACTGGAAATTTTTCATGCCTCTGTGGCATCTGATAACCATTGTGTGTGTGCTTATGAATGACTCACTGGTGGCTTTAGGAAATGAGACAGTACATTAAGTCAAAAAAGCAAAATGAAGCTCTGATGTACGGACAAGCAGTTATACACAAAATATTAACCTTTTTTTGCAATATGTACCTGAGGATAAACATCTATTTTAATTTAACAAGGTGTTGTTTATAATATTAACAAATGATCTCGCTCACAAAAAGCTGTAGGTGATTTAGAAAGTTTATAAATGAATAATAAACAATAGTTTGGGAATACAGAGGGATAAGTTAAAGTCATCAGAAGTTATGAGAAAGAATGTTTTTCGCACATTCCACAGAGAGGAAGTCTTAATAAAACATAGCACTCAATAGGCAAAATGTTGGATCTGGGATGCTGAGTTTAAATGAATGCTGAGTATCAGTCTTCTCAGTTTTAGCAAAGTAAACACCTCTATTCCATAGGTTATGCTTGTATAGGAAAAGAAGCAGAAAGGCTTGGGAAACAAAGAGATCCTGCATTCTCTATAAGATGGAGGGGCTAAAGCTCTTAAAAAACAGACATTTGTTGGTTTGGGCTATAAGTATCTGGAGATTAGGAATGTCAGCTGAAGGGAAACCTGTAAGTCAGGGTTGAACTGTGGAGTCCTTGGTACTCTCTGAACTTGATGTTTTGTTGAAGACATTTCATTACTCAAGTGGGTTACCTAGTTGGGTAATGAAATATCTGCAAGAAAACAAGACCACACAGATTAGGAATTTAATCAGTAGATCATTGATAACAACTGGACAGAGTATGGGAGGAATCTTTGGAGCTTGAAATTTGTAAATCTGTTAATTTGGTTAGTTGGGCATAGAGTTTAATAAGTGTATTTAGCACACCAGTATGGTACTTGTGTGTGTGTGTGTTATGCTTTAATGGCCACTCAGAAATTTTAATAGTAATATGCTGAAAAATGGGATGTTCAAACTTGACAGGATATGTATCGGAGTTGCCCTGAATTTTAACTACAAAGTGGAATATTCTAAATAAAAGAGAGTTGTGTGCAAAAACACAAAATAAAATCTTATTGAAATTGATCTGAGTTAGTTTCCTGGTAACTTCATGGACACACCCAAATAGCTTTCTTATCAGGCATACAGTTGTGGTCTTCTTCTGGCATTTTTTTTAAAAAAACTTCTCAATCTAGTTTGCAGTCCTAGAATTTCTGCAGGTTTCTCAACCAAATATTGACCAAGTCCAACTCTGCTTAGCATTCTGAAATGATTTAAGTTTACAAAATTAGCGGACTATTACCACCCAGCTGTTGCCTCTTATAGTATATAGCCTATTTTTATAGTTTAAAACACTTTATCAGAAAACTGGTGACCTTTTCCAACCCGTTAGAAAAAGACTGTTTATACAATAGAACCATTTTCTGAATCATGGAAATATTGCTAAATGCTTTATGAAATGAAGTTTTGGAATTCAGATTAGAAAGAAGAAATGGGTGTATGACATCAACATGAAAGTTATAAAAGGACTTACCGTATATTATTGATTTATTAGATTTTTTTATCTCACCTTTATTACTTTACTCAAGGAGGCAAACATACATAATATTTCTTCCTCTTCCTGCCCACTCCACCCCCAAAACAATAACTCAGTAAGGTGAGTTGAACTGAAAGACAGTGGCTGGCTTTCATGTCTAAGCTGGGACTAAAATTCACAATCTTCTGGTTTCTAGGCCAGCATCTTCATCACTACACTAACCTGATATTGGTGTGGTTAAGTCCTACTTTTTATTTTTTAAAAATGGATGTTGTAAATGTTGTGTTAACTGCACAAATATTAAATAACTATTTTTTGAACTTGCGCAGTAAGAACTACTGAACTGAACTGCCATTTCAGATAAATTTAACTTTGAGAAATGTGTATCAGTCTACCTTACTCCTCAAAAGGTAAATGTGCTTATTGAGCGAAAGTTTCCTGCCTATGGCTGCAACCCACAATTATATTCTTATCTTTCTTTGTTCTTGTAACACCTCTTAGATGTGGTGAACAGGGGAGTATCACTCTGATTAAAATAATTTGTTTCTTTAGATACTTTTGTTGTGCCTTAATAGAGATTATTATAGCAAATATCTATTCTGGGTCTTGTGAAATGTGCCTTGAGCATGCATATGCGGAAAAAGATGATAATGACTCTTGAATTAAGTTTAGTTCCCATGGATTGTATGTTTATGTAGTTTTCTTGGCAACATTGTGAAATGTTGCATGTGTCTTTTTCTGACTTTCTAGTCCAGCTACAGTCCCAAGATCTCATGAGTAGTTTTTTTTTTTTTTTAAACTAGGTACAGCTCCAGGCCAGCATTTATCAGCTTTTATTTTGAGGTCATCTAAAATTATTTTGAGGTCATCTACTGCTGTGATTTTTAATATTATAAAAAATAATATTAGATTATAAAGCATATTTTAGTGGTAGGAACTGGTGAGAATTGATAGAGTAAGAACTAAAAAAAATCTGGGAGTCTGGAACAGCTTCATTATTAATTTCAAATATATGAAAGAAGGGTTTATTCATTTAGCAAAATGTATATGGTTGCCCATATAAACAAATAATGTCTGGTGCCAGCATTTACACAAGAATGTCAAAGAAGTCAATTGGTAGCCATAACCATCTTAGATACTCCTCCATGGACACTCATTTAAGTCACCTACAAAAAATAAAAACATACTATAGAAAGCCATTTATCTATTGGAAAAAAAATCAAGGTTGTGGATAGATGGATGGATGGATAGATACCGTAGATAGTTGAAAAATGATACAGGGATAGATAGATGACAGGGAGATGGTAGATAGCTAGATAGCTAGATAGATAGCATAGAATGCACATTTATATTTCAATTCTTCCAAAATATATGTAACTTTTTTTAAAAAAGGTAAAGATTTATGGAAAAAGTTCATCCATCCATCCAATTTTAGTTTAATTTGGATTTTAAAGCATCTAAATATAGATACTGATTGAGTTTGCTAAATCTGATTTGGACTCATCTACTTTCAAAACAGAAAATATTTCAAAACTGTATCTATCTTTTCTGATGTAGGGCACATTGCTTCCTATGGAAATGACTTAGCTACTTTATCATTTCCCCCCATCTTTGAAATTCCACTTTTCTCTATTTCCTAATGGAGCTCATTCATAGAAGAGGTATAAAGTGAATGGAAACATTGCCAATGCTCCTCATTTACATAGGTCTTGCACCATTGCTCAGTATTATAGACCCTTTAACCACCTAGATCTCAGAGTTCTGATGACAACAGTGCTTTAAATAACTATCTGATCACGAATAAAGTTTTCTGTTTCATTCCTGATGATTTAAATAGCCTCAAGAAAACCAGATCACATGGCTCATGAATGTCAAATGACTCTTGAGCTCACAGCTAAGTGTAAAAGAAGACATGGTTGTTTCCTCACTGGTGACTTATAATGTCTCTTAATTTTACCCAACTATTGCTCTGACAATACTTAGTTTATTTTTGTTACTATTAAATTGGCACAACTAGGGATGAATGAAATTTATAAATCATGTCTAGTTTATGTCCAGTGTGTCTAGTCTAATGAAAAGAAGAACTATGGGTGATATGATAGCAATGTTCCGATATCTCAGGGGTTGCCACAAAGAAGAGGGAGTCAAGCTATTCTCCAAAGCACCTGAGGGCAGGACAAGAAGCAATGGGTGGAAAGTAATTAAAGAGAGAAGCAACCTAGAACTAAGGAGAAATTTCCTGAAAGTGAGAATAATTATCTCAGTAATCAGTGGAACGACTTGCCTTTAGAGGTTGTGACTGCTCCAAGTTTTGTAGCTTTAAACACTTTATAAGAAAATTATCAACCTCTTCCAACCAGTGAGAAAAATGGTGTACAGTAGAACAATTTTCTGGATCATGGAAATATTGCTAAATGCTTTATGAAATGGAGCTTTGGAATTCAGAGTAATGTATTAGGCAGGGAAAGAAGAAATGGGTGTATGACATCAACATGAAATGTGTCAAGGGACTTATATTATTATTTATTTATCTGAAATGGTATAGGGTTTCCTACTTGAGCAAGGGGTTGGACTAGAAGACCTTCAAGAACTCTTCCAATTCTTTTATTATGTTAATCACTAGTGAGGAAATAACAGATCCTCAAGACTCAATAAGTAGCTTTTAGATAGTGGGTGTTTCTTTTTGTCATGTTAGATGGCAGCAAGCCAAACTTGATTTAACCTAACAAAACTAGACCTGGTTAATTATTGGATGGAAGACTCTGGCTAGAGTGGGTAGCTTAAAAAAAAGAACCTCTCAGAAAAAGAGGAGTAACAACCCAACTATACGGATATACCTTGAGTTTCTCTGAGACTTTGCTTCATGGTCATCCTTTTTATGCCATTCTTGTCTAAAATATTCACTGCGGTATGGAAGAAATTGGCTTCTTTTGATTTTTAAGCCAGAATGTTCACAATTTATTCCCTGCAGCTTGTTTATAGAGACTACTGCTGGGTGTCCTGCTGTTCTTGCAAGGGATGTAAAATGAGCACGTATATGTTTTCCTATAAATATTCCTACAGAAGACCCTT
Organism: Laticauda colubrina; assembly: GCA_015471245.1. Lineage (NCBI taxonomy): Eukaryota > Metazoa > Chordata > Lepidosauria > Squamata > Elapidae > Laticauda > Laticauda colubrina. The sequence continues at coordinate 23,824,638 of BLBF01000041.1, forward strand.
ATTTCATTTGTGTGCAAGACTAACACTTCTCTACTTATTCTACCCTAAAAATACCAGAACAGCTTACCAAAAAATAAAAAAATAAAAAGGTAACAAAGCAAGCAAATCCAACAGTTGTACAACAAAGAACATAACACTTTGAAGTGTACCGCAAAGTCAGAACTGCTTCCAGAAACAGCATGTTCAAATGAGAAAGTTACCTAAACGTGTAGAATGAAATAGATTGTGCTGTATTCTAGTACAGTCTAGAGTTTCTGCCAAGAAGACCCCAGCATCATTTTCTCTGGAAGATGTACTTCAAAACAGGGATTTCCCTGAAAACCCAAGCCTGGAGGCATTTTTATCCAGCGGAAGCAGCTGTTATTTACATAAAAACCACACAAACCATTTCTTGGAAAAGCAGGTATAAACTAATCTGTGAATTATGATCCAGTGATAGAAGGATCTTTCTACATCCAATTAACTATCTCTGTTTCTCCATCACTGAAAGGTGGCTGTTCCCCAAATCTTTAATCCAAAGTAATCGGTCTGGCTTCTCTGCGGCAAAGTTTCCTGGTGCTGCTGTTATATTTCACTGTTTTTCCCTGTTCTTCCCTGTCCATTATTTTGATTCATGCACAGCCCAGAAGTCTTCTGCCACAAACACAGCTTGCTGGAGCAGAGAGAGGCTGTTAAATTCTGTCAAATTTAATCTTTATTTGTCACAATTGTGAATTTATCACAATGCAGACATGTGGTGCTTCTTTCACAATGAAGCTTGCCTCGGAGTATAACAGATGCCACTTAGGAAAGGTAAGCTCTGTTTTGCACAAAAAGTGTGTGCCAGATTGTGCCTTTAATAAATCAGTGTTGCCAGATGTACAGAATTTTGATACATGCATGAAAATCAAGGGCCTGCATATGACAGTACAAAGATGCTTGCATGCTCCTGAAAATGTGTCATGTATTTAGTGGTATTGTCAGCAGTCCAAGGTGGAAATATTCCTAGTGTGCAACTCAGAAATAATCTTGAGGAAGGAAGGCAAGAACTATTAAGGAAAACAATTTCATTCACCCTGGTGAGAAAAAAAAGGTATGCAAAGTAACCTCACCTTAATTTTGTTTGGGGCAGAGGAAAAGTGGAGAGGAGTAGGCTTGAAGAAAAGATGCAGTGGCCATTACAAAAACTATTAGCTTCATCTAAAAGGAACAAGGGAGTTTAAAGTCTGACTGAGCTTTAAAAAATATGGAGTGTATTGTAGAGTTGACCCTTGAGAGCTGATGAAAGAGGAAACTGAAGCTATTCTTCTTTGTGTTTATTGTTCTCTGAAAAAGGAAATGCTTGAGATTCTGAAGCTTCTATATTTCTCTATACTTCTTACACGTCCTTTCTTAATGAAGGGGAAATAGGTAGAATAGGTAGAATTTCTACCAAACCATTTCAAACAAAAATTAAAGCTCTGTTGATGCTCTGGCATGAGGATACCTAACTGATGATCTGTAACAAACACTTCAACCCACTCAACAACTTTGATTTATTCTATTCAGTCCACATTGATCAAATGGGGATAAATGAAAGCATCAGATGTTGCAACACTCAGCAAGGAGGCCTCTTCTCGTATTAACATGCCTAAACTGCTATTATAAGAATGAACAACAGCAAGTTCAACACATAAACTCTACTGCACTTTTTAGGTGAAAGCTTCTGGTGGTGCTGTTCTCACTATGTAGGGAAAATAGGAGATTAAAAAAAAATTAATGCTCATATAGCAAGAAGACCACCTGAAAAATGGCATGCAAAGCTCTGCAATCTATGCCTATCCACCAATACTTCCAAAAAGATGAGGATTAGTAAAGTGAAGTTTCCCCCAACTGTTAAGTTCTTAATCAAAAATTATGAAAGCAAAGGGACCAATGCATAGATTTATAATGTGTGCTGAATAGCTCCTGTGATAGATTTGCGGTATGTAGTTTACCTTTGTTAAGGCTTAATATTAATGTCTGTAAGTACAGGAAAAAAATATTATTTCACAATCTTATTTTTCAAGGTAATAAATCACCTTGCAATGAATAATCAGATATCTGGAAAACTAACATAAAATAATAAGATGTATATTATTAGCAAGGGAAAGAAGACTTCTCATTTTTGTTGGTGAAAGAATGAAATTATTGTTAAACAAATAAGTGAGGGAAAGGTTGTTGGCTTTGAAGTTTTTAAGCAAGGGGTACTTCTCATTTCTTGCCGGATGATCTTAAACTTATTTATGCTTAAGAGTTAAATTTAATCAAATATTTTGAAATGGTAATAAATCAAAGAAACCCCCTGAGTCCAGACAGACCATCCAGATCATATTGTTTGTAAGCTGGAAACCACTACCATCTGTTGGATATTTGGTGATCAGCATGAAGTAAAATCCCAGGTCAATTCCCAAAAGACAAACTGGCATGGCAAATACCATCCTCTTCATTTGTGGAAAGGCTACCATAACAGGTTTGTAAGGATTTCATTTGTTACCATTCAGAGTAAAATGTTACATCTAACTTATAAAACCTTGAAAGCTTGATAATTAGATTATTGATGAAGTTAAAGCATCAAGAACGGTAAACCTACTACAAGAATGAAATGAAATCCTTAAAAAAGAAAAAGTTCAAATTTGATTATTTCAAGTTATTTGGTAGAGGAAATTTTGGAATAGGCTGTGCGATCGTTTTAATTACTTCAGAAGACTGAGAGGTAGCATATGGATAGTTATTGGCCAGGGAATAGCATAGAAGAAGATCCCTTTTTGTTATTTCAAAATATAATAATCCTTGACCTCCTCTCTGCAAAAGATCTTGACAACAATGATCCCTTCTTATAAGTAACAGTAAGTCCACAAGAAATGGCAATACTTATCTAACTGTAGATAAGGTAACCTTTTCAAATTAAAAGATGGTTAAAAGATAACCACTTGTGTATTGTTGCCAAGAAAATAACATGGAGATACAGTCACAGAAATCAAGCTCAACTCAACTTGAGAGAGCTTCTACCATTAAATAAGCATGTAGGATACAACTCCTAATTAAGGATATAACCCCATTCATTCTCTCCTTCCCCACCCTAAAAAAATTGGAATTTAAATATCAAAGTGGATGGAAGGAGATGAAACAGCAAAAAACTTCAGCTCAGCAGGACGAATTGATTGGATCATTCCTTATCCCATTAATTATCTCCCTTCGTCCCAGGAATTTTCTCTCCAGGGAAAAATTCCTTGTGTGTATTTGTGTGTGTATCTCTCTGTCTGCCTATATAAGAATGATATGGAAAGGGAACGGTGATAGTTCCCTAGTTCTATCATTTTATACCATGTGAGTGGAAGAAAAAACAAGAAATTTAGGTTTTAGATTTTTTTTAATCCACCTTTATTATTTCTATAACTAAGATGATAAACACATCTAATACTCTTTCCTCCTGTTTTCCTCATGGCAACAATCCTGTGAAGAGAATTGGGCTGAGACATAGTGAACTTACCCAGCCAGTTTTCATGCTTAAAGTGGAACTAGAACTCTCAGTCTCCTGGTGCCTTAATTACTAGACTAAATTGGCTCTCCTTTTCCCATGAATTGATTTTACTTAATTTTAGTGTTTTTGTAAATTTTCCTTCTGCAACATACCTTCTGTTCTCTCTCTCTCTCTCTCTCTCTCTCTCTCTCTCTCTCTCTCTCTCTCTCTCTCTCTCCCTCCCTCCCTCCCTCCCTCCCTCCCTCCCTCTCTCCCTCCCTCCCTCCCTCCCTCTCTCTCTCCCTCTCTCTCTCTCTGCAAGCTTTAGGACTTCTCAAAGTAGAACTTCATTTGTTAGGGAAATTTGACAAACTCTCCTTCTCCTTTTCTCCTTCTACTACAAATTGACTATTAGACATATTTCCCATTAGATTTTAGTAGAAATCACAGTTGGTGTTTTCCTTCACTAATTTGTCTATTAGGACAAAAGATTTTGCTTGCAGTTAGTGTTCTGCAACATTTATTTATTCACCAAATTTAAACGACTGCCCATCTCACTAAAAGTGACACTGAGTGGTGTACAACATTTACATTACAAAAACAAATATATAAAACACTCATTATTAAAATATAAAAACAGTGATTATTAAGATATTTAAAAGGTATAGGTAAGAGGAAATATTAACTGTGAATGATGGAAGTATTTTAGAATATCACTCGTCACTAATCCCCTGAAAACTCCAAGTCTGACAGCATGCTAGCTTTCCTTCCATTATTGTTTTTAATTAAAAGAATCCAAGGAAATTGAAGATAAATTATATGGGGTATCATTTTGGGGACCTAACCTTGGCGTATGGTAGATGGTTAAAATGGCAGATATGGTGAAATGTAGCACAGAGTTGCAGGAGGGAGAGGTTCTTCCCCAAGGAGCAAAGGTATGCAGAAAGAGAGTAAAGGTGGAGCCTCCCTAGCTGTTCACAGGGTTTATCTAGTTAGGGAGATAAGTGCAAGATTCCTATTTCTATATGAGTAGTAATAAAGAAACAACTCCAAAGTGACTCTTTTCTCCTTCTTGGTTCCTTAGAGCTTACAGCAGTTGAACTCTGAACATTCCTGCTGAGGGCACTCATCCAGGGGTGGGCTTCAAAAAATTTAGCAAAGGGTTCTCTGCCTGAGTGGGTGTGGCCATGGTGGGTGTGGCCTAGTTGGCCTTCTGTACCACCCTGGGCTCCAGAGGCTCTCTGGAAGCCAGAAATAGGCCCATTTCTGGCCTTTCTGAACTTCTGGGAGGCTCATTTTTTGCCCTCGCCAAGCCTCCGTGTGTGCCCTGCACTTACCTGCATCCAAAACAGGCTGTATAGGGACTCCTGGGAGTGATGGGGTGGGGTGAGCAGGGCTATCCAGGAGTGAGATTTGGAGGTTCTCCAAACAGCACAGAATCTTAGCGCCTCTCCCAAACCCCTGAAAACCACCAGCAGTCCACCCCTGCACTCATCACTGAAAGACAGGAACACCACAGGACTCTTCCAACCAACCTAACAAGCCTTCATACAAATGGAAGTGAATTTTCATGGGAAATTATCTGCATAGAGAGTGGCTGGTATGCTATCTGGTACTTCCTTCCAGTCAAAAAGGAAAAGGAGGACAGAAAAGAAGAGGAGTTGCTATATCTCAGATTTGATTGATTGTAGATCAAGTAACTGGATTGCTATTGTCTTTCAACGTTTAATATTTCCTTCTTGTTGTTGTTCTTTTCGAAGAATTCAATAGCTTGTTGAGAGACAGCCAGACAGACTGACTGCACTGGAGAAGCAAAAATAGAAACAAAGAAGGGGAAATATTTAGAGATATCAACCTACAAAAAGAAATGTGCTAAGCTAACAAAGGTTATTTTACAGAGTATATGTGTCTAGTGCAAGACCAAATATATTTGACATTGATATTGATTAATAGTATGGATACCTATGAATACCAACTCCCATTTTCTCTCCCTTCTCAGTCTTGTCCTGCAAAAAGCTTCATAAGGCCCTATCAATTTGTTTAATAAATACAAAAATAAATAATTGTGCTGCTGTTGCCATGGGAGGAGGTGGGGGGAAAGCCTCCTTTTCTGGATTTCTAAACAAAGTAATGGACTGAAATCCACAATTTTTGGGGGGACTATAGATAGTTCAACAACACTGTTCAAAATACAACTCAAGTTTAAGAATTGGTGTACTGCTTAGTAGCATGTTGCCTCCCTTCATTTATTTCTTTTAATTAAAATATTCTAAGTGAACTCAAGGCAGGAAGAGATACTGGTAGATATCAAGAAGAGTATTAATGAGAATGCTGCATTCTTCTGATGCTACTTTGAGGACTTTTGGAATAAAGTATGAAAATTGGCTTTCAATCTACAGAATTTGCTCACTCTACTCTGACGGTATCCAGTGTTATGCTAGCCAAATGTATTATAATATATTCTTGAGCATTGCATGCTAACTTTCAGTGTAACTTAGATAATTAGTGTTTTCAATGAAAACCAGCATCTCGCCCCCTCTCTGCAGTCTATTTTTGAAGGAAGATTGAGAGATATGAAAAACTTACAGAACATACATATCTATCGTGAAATTATAAACTCTCTATTTTTTTCTCCCACCTTTTTTTCCTACATATTCAATTTTTCCTAATTGCTTATGCTGCTTTGTAAGTTTTAGACTGGATTTGCCATGTAATTCAAAGCAATGCAGTTCAAATATTAGGAAAAGAATTGGCATAATTCCTTAGGAATCTTTGAATCCATGCTAGAGGCTGAACTTAGACATTTATTTATTTATTTATTTTATTTGTCAATTTGGTTACAAGATAATAGGTATAAGTAAAAACATAGTGATGAATACATGGATACATATAAGAAAAATAAAAAAATATAAAAAGAAACAATAGGACAGGGATGGTAGGCACGTTGGTGTGCTTATGCATGCCCCCTACTGACCTCTTAGGAAAGGGGTGAGGTCCTCCTCCCACTGTTCTCTGTATGATCCCAGAATCACCACTGGAGAATTGGGTTTAATTTAATTACAATTTTAAAAAAATATTGGAGTGGTACAGATAGTCCTCTACTTACAGCCACAATTGAGCCCCAAATTTCTGTTGCTAAACAAAACAATGGTTGAGTGAGTATTGCCCCATTGTACAAACATTAATGTCACATTTGTTAAGTGAATTATTGCAATTATTAAATAATATGGTTGTTAAGTGAATCCCCATTGATTTTTCTTATCAGAAGGTTGCAAAAGGGGATCACATGACCCCTGGACACTGCGACCATCAGAAATATGAACCAAATATGCCAAGTGTCCAAATTTTGATCCCATGACTTTGGGGTGCTGCCTAAGTCCTGAGACACATTTTCAATGTCATTGTAACTTCAAACAGTCACTAAATGAACTGTTGTAAGTCAAGAACTGCCTGTATTTCCAAAAGCTTCATTGGTGTGGGGATTAGGGAGGATGAGAACAGAAACACCCCCTTGTTCAAATGCCTTGTTTGCAACATGTTTTTCAAGGTTAAATCCATATCTCCCTCCAAATATAAATAAACATGATTGATAATTTGCTCATTTCCAATAGATTCCTATTACAGATATAGATTAACTGAGTTGGAAGGGACCTTGTAATTCATCTAGTCCAACCCCCCACCCAAGCAGACCCCACACCAATTTTTGACAGATGGCAGATGGCAGGTGATGAAGCTCCCACCATTTCTGAAGGCAGGTTGTTCCACAGGTTGATTGTTCTCACTATCAGAAAAATTCTCTTTATTTCCAGGTTGAATTTCTCCTTGATCAGTTTCCATCCATTAATCCTTGTCTGGCCTTCAGGTGCTTTGGAAAATAGCTTGACAGCCCCTCAAATATTAGAAGTCTGCTATCATGTCTCCCCTGGTCCTTCTCTACCCTAGATTAGCCAAGCCCATTTCCTGCAATCATTCTTCATATGTTTTAGTTTCCAGTCCCCTAATCATCCTAGCTGCTCTTCTCTGCACTTTTTCTAGAGTCTCAACACTGTTGTGTCTGACTGACTGATTTAAAAGGGCATCTTGTGACCTCTTGTGAGTCCCCCAAAAGATTTATACAAGTATTTCTGTTTGCCTTGTGGAAGCACATGAGGACAGAGTTAATTTTGCCCATGTAGTTGCATTTCTAAAGCGTGGGTACAAGATAACCAGGGGTGGGATTCAACCAGTATTGCTACCGGCTTGATGAGAGTGTGTTTTGCGTGCACATATACAACCTTTGCAAAAAAAAAAAACAAAACCATCAGCTGTGCCGCCTGGACAGCTGACAAGCACTGCACGTGGGTGTGCAGTGTTTGAAAATCCTCTTTTTTCCTGCTTTTTCAACCTCAGTTGTTCCGTGCAAAGCAGCTGAGATTGAAAAAGCAGGAAATGGGACAGCCAAAGTCAGCCAAAACCCGGGGCGGGTGGGTGGGCCAAACAGATGTCCAAAAGTTCATCTCAGGGAACCACTTTGGTGACTGCTGCTCTTCAGAGCTACTGGTTCTATAGAACTGGGCTGAACCAGAAGCATTCCACCCCAAATAAGTTAGAAGGTGTTATTTCTGCATCACTGTAAGTTTGGATATGATTGGCTGTGGTAACTGATATGGTTTCATTAAAAAAAATCATTTACTACTTCACCCCATGAGAGGACACATCAACAAAAATCACCTGGAACTTTACAATCATCTAAATGAAGATGAAGAGGGCAAATGAGGCTCTGGATAATCACATCAAATAATAAATTTAATTTTTTTGCTGAATGTTGGAAAATAAATAGCAATAATAAATCCATAAGGAACAAAAACAGACCTTGGCAGCAGCTGAGAACAAAAGATATTCAAGGACCTCAACATAACAATAAAAACAATGGAAATAAACATGAAAAATGAACCCAAAGGTACTTAAATATAAAGCCAGGGGCATTTTTTAAAATATAAAGGCTTAGTTAGTATTTATCAAAATTAGTTTTGCTGTAAAAATGCTGCTGCACTCTTTGCTGAGGTGGGTATCAGCAGGCTCAGCAAAATGCAGTTATCTGACTGCATCAGTGATAGATGACCGAGTCTAATAAAAGATCTTGATTTGCATGTATGTTAACAATTAATGGGATGTATCATACACTGTACGTTGAAGGTAATAAAGAGGCACAAATGAGAATTACACTGGTTAATTGGTGTCATTAATGGTTCTTTTGTTTTGCTGGAAAAGCAAGATCTTATTCCAAAGATGTCACAGAACTGGCTGTAGCCATCAAGCTAAAAGTGCATACTTAAAAATGCCACTTCAGCTGTAAATTTATTTTTAAGGCCATTTCTTAGCGTGAAACCCTGGTTAGTATAACACACTGTCAGTTCATGAATGTGTGTGTGTGTGTGTGTGTGTTTAATTTTTTTTCTTCCCATGTTCATTACATAGTGCAATAGCACTTCATGAAAAGCCAATTATGTTGCAAGACAGTTCCCAGCTAATATCTCAAAGTCTCCATTGTGCTCATAAACACTTAAAATTGGGTTAATATCATTGATTATGAAGCTGTTTTGGTATTAATGATTATATTTGATATTTGGGGGGGGGGGAAGTGCCACAGAATACTAACAACACAGGAGGGAAACAGTAAAGTTAAAATACATAGCCTTGTTGCCTATAATTTGTTATTGCTCTGCTGTGTTGTTTAATGATATTGTTTGGTATGGCTTATTAGTACTCTCCTATCTTAAATCTGGTTTGTTTTTATATCTGTCCCTAGCCTCTAATAATCCAAGAGAAAAATAGTAAAAAAAGAAAAACAGAAAGGATGCCAACCAGAAATCAAATGGACAAGCCACAATTAGCCTGTTCATCTTTAAAATGCATCTGGCTTGTTCAACAAGTCGTAATGAAAACAAGTTAGACTGATAGATTAGCCCAGCCTATGTCTTGGTGGCTCTCTGATTCAAAACCGGAATGTGTTCGCTTCCATTGGTTTCCTTAACAAACAATAAACCTTGGACCTAGGAATGAATGAACAAAATATATAAGGGAACTTTGCTACTTTGCTAATTAATAAAAATTCATACTGCACAAAGGTTTTGTGAGATCAGTGCCTTTAGCAACTAGGATTGCTGTTTCTTGTCTTGGATTGTTCCAAAGGTGAGGTTTCATTTTTCTTACCTGGAGGGGGAAGATCTGATCTGCATCCATGTAAATGCAATTCCCAGGGTTGTCCTGGCCAAAGAAATTGGACAGTAAATTTAGTACATACAGTATGTTATGCTATTTATTTTGGCATCTAGAAATGGAAAGAGTGTGAAGAATAGCATACTTTGCTACTTAATAAAAATTCACACTGCTCAAAGGTTTTGTGAGATCAGTGCCTTTAGCAACTAGGATTGCTGTTTCTTGTCTTGGATTGTTCCAAAGGTGGTTTTTTTCCAGAGGCAACTGGACTTTTTGGTTTTTCTTTGAAAACATTTTACTTCTCATCTCCTCTGCAAGGAGTATAAATCCTTCCATTTTCCACTGTCCAGTCAGAATTGAAGAAACCTCTTGGATGAGAAGTGAAATGTCTTCAAAGAAAAAACAGAAAGTCCAGTTGCCTCTTGGAAAAAAAAAACATTTTTGTGACAATCATGACCTGGATGATTGAGATGACTCATCTAATGCTTTACGTTTTACTGGCCATTTAAGTTGGAGTTGAGTTATCCATTCATCCAATGAATGGATGTTAGGCCTTGTCTAATGGATGTCGAATGGATGTTAGGCCTTGTCCCGAAGCCACTTTAAATGGAGTGAATCCAGTACTACAATGTACGGAGTTGTTATATGCCACTTCAGCAAATGGTAGTAAGTCAGACCAGTTATCTTGCTGATAATTTATACAACATCTAAGATACTGTTCTAACACTGCGTTAGTTCTCTCACAGGCCCCATTGGTTTGGGGGTGATGGTTGGAGCTTAAGCCCTGGGCAGAGCCTATCAACTTCAGGAACTCTTTCCAAAAATTTGAGGTAAATTGGACCCCTCTGTCAGAGATTATGCATTCCGGAATGCCATGTAACCTATAAATATGTGAAATAAACAGTTTCGCCAATGTCTTAGCAGATGGAATTTTGGAACAAGATATGCAATGTACCTGTTTGGAAAACAAATCAGTTACCACCCAAATAATCGTGTTTCCACTGCTTTCGGGTAATTCTACTATAAAGTCCATAGAGATTTCCTTCCAGGGGGCTGTTGGTCTAGCTACATTTTGTAACAACCCTGCCGGCTTACCAGGAGGTCTCCTTGCCAAAGCACAAATGGGACAGCTAGCTACATAAGCTTCAATGTCCTTCTTCAAAGTAGGCCACCAGAATTGCCGCTTAACCAGGTATAAGGTTTTCACAAATCCTAAGTGACCAGCTGCTTTAGAATCATGAGCTTGTTGTAGTATTTGGCCTCTCAGCACTTGTGGCACATACAACTTTGTCCCCACCCAAGCCAAACCATCTTTAACTGTATAGTCTTTTGAATGAGCCAAGAACCAATTATCAAGTTTTAAAGCTTCTTTTAGTTGTTTGGTTAGGTCATTCAATAAATCAATTTCTTGTTTCTTCTTTTGGGTTCTGGTGATCATTGGGGTGGCTAGATGTTTGATTGAAACAATTGAACTTATCACCTCCTGGTGAATACTATTATATTGGGGTAGTCTAGAGAGAGGATCCACCATGAAGTTCTTCCCCCCTGGAATGTACTTCAGTGAGAAATTGAACCGCTTGAAATACTGGGCCCAGCGAACTTGTTTAGGGGACAGCTTCCGAGGTGTTTTTAAGGCTTCCAAATTTTTATGATCAGTCCATACCTCAAATGGATGTTTTGCTCCTTCCAGGAAATGTCTCCAGATCAGTAAGGCCCAACGAATTGTAAAAGCTCCTTTTTCCCAGACGGCCCACCTTCTCTTGGTTTCAGACAGTTTACGGGAGGTATACGCACAAGGCTGTAAGGTCCCTTTCTCGTTGATTTGAAGTAACACCGCTCCAACGGCCACATCACTCGCATCGGCTTGGATCATGAAAGGAGCTTCCATATCCAGGTGCTTTAGCACTGGTTCTGCAGCAAACAGTCGTTTTAGCTTCCCAAAAGCTGCTTGGCACTCCATGGACCACTCCAACGGCTTACTCGGCCTTGGCTTCACCTCCCCTTTTGTTTTTAAGAGATTTGTGATGGGCATTGCTATCTTAGCAAATAAATTTTGGGATAAATTGCCTGTAAAAATTTGCAAATCCCAAGAAGCTTTGAAATTGTTTTCTGGTATGTGGTGGAGCCCATTCCAATATGGCACGCACTTTCTCTGGATCCATTTCTATGCCCTCAGATGAAATGCGATATCCCAAATAGTCAATTTTCTCTTGATGGAATTCACACTTGGATAGTTTAGCATAAAACTTAGCGGCACCCAGTTTCTGTAGAACCGACCGCACCAGTTTCACATATTCATCCAGAGTTTCTGTGTAGATAAGGATGTCATTGAGATAAACCAGAACCCCCCTGTATAAATGTTCATGTAACACCTGATTGATCATCTGCATGAATACAGCTGGGGCCCCTTGTAAACCAAAAGGAAGAACGTTGAATTGGAAGCAACCCATCGGGCAGTTAAAAGTGGTCTTCCACTCATCCCTTTCCTTAATTCGAATTCAGTAGTATGCTTCTCTCAAATCCAACTTCATGAAAATATTCCCCTTGGCTAGGTGGGACAACATGTCCTTCATCAAAGGCAGGGGGTACACGTTTTCCATGGAAATGGTGTTCAAATTTGTGTAGTCCACCACCAAGCGTTTGGAACCATCTTTCTTTTCACGGAACAATACTGGGGCCGCTACCCGGGGCTTAGCAGGTTGGATGAAACCACGTTCCAGATTTTTATCTATAAACAATCTTAGTTCCTCCAATTCCCATGGTGTCATTGAGTACAACTTCAGTTTTGGAAGCTTCACCCCAGGCAAAATTTCAATAGCACAGTCTGTTGACTGGTGAGGCGGGAGCTCATCTGAGGCCTTCTCACTGAACACTTCCTTTAAATCCCAATACTCTTTTTTGAATTTTCTCCTCCCCTTTCATGGGTTCGGTACCTGTGGAATCTATTTCAATCGGAATCTGAAGCTTCGGCTGAGATCTCCCCTCTTTTTCTGGTCGTTGCTTGGTGCATATGCGCAGCAACCCCTTTCTCCAATTAACCTGGGGGTTCCATTTCTGGAGCCAGGGCAATCCCAGTATTAATGGTTGCTCAATCCCAGGGACCACAATAAAGCACAGAGTCTCATCTGGTTTCCCATGATCATTTCTATAGGTTCCGTGATAAAGTGTGCAGGGCAACTTCCAGCCACTGATCCATCTAATTGGGCAAAGGAAATCGGCACCTTTAAAGGTTTTAGTTTTAAGTCCATTTTCTCCACTACACCTATGTTGATTATACACCTTGTGCACTCAGAATCTAATATGGCTAGCATTTTCCCTTCAACCCCTGAATTGGGTACCCTCAACTTCACCGGAGTGGTCATAGGGCCCAGGCTTGGACAAGTCCATGTCACACTGCCCAACGGATGCAAAAAGGACACAGCGGATGAGCAAAATGTTCCATCCGTTGTTATCTGCTCTCAAAAGGGGCAAAAATTTGCATAACCGGAGTGGATAACACGGACGCGGGGAGGACGCAGGGCGGATGCAAAGCGGATGCGGAACGGAAGCCCAGCGGATGGAAGCGGATGGGAGCGGATGGCGCATCCACTAGGCTTCCGGGGGGCCACAGCAAAGCAGACGCGGAACGGATACAGCAGATGCAGAGCGGAGGCCGAACGGATGAAGCGGATGCACAGCGGATGCAGAGCGGAAGCCTAATGGATGCCTGGCCTTAATTGCGCATGCAGGGAGGATGCTTTGCGTCAGCACCGTGGATATTACGGAAGCAGTTCGGAAGCAGGTCACCATTCAGAGGAAAGACCTGCTTACACACACATCGACTGCCTTGCCTGCCCTGCCTGCATGTCTGCGTGCCAGCCTTGCTGCCAGCCTTGCTACCAGCCTCCCTGCCAGCCTCCCTGCCTGCCTCCCTGCCAGCCTTGCTGCCAGCCTTGCTGCCAGCCAGTCTGCCTGCCAGCCTTGCTGCCTGCCTTCCTGCCAGCCTTGGTTCATGTCTGCCTGCCAGCCTTGGTGCCTGCCTGCCAGCCTTCCTGCCAGCCTTGGTGCATGCCTCCCTGCCAGCCTTGGTGCCTGCCTGCCTGCAAGCCTTCCTGCCTACTTTCCTGCCAGCCTTGGTTCCTGCCAGCCTCCCTTCCAGCCAGCAACCCCACAACCATGCGGAAGCACAGCAAGTCTCAGCCATCTGCTGCCAGCCCTGGCAAGAGGGACAGGGCTACCATCCCACCCCCTGGCCCTCACTCTGGTTCTCCTGGGGCTTCTGCAGCACGGGCTTGCTCTTCTGGGGCTGGCACTTCTGCTGCTTCTGCTTCTGGAGGAGCTGATGACAAGACCTCCAGCAACAGCCACCTCCACAGCACCTGCACCCTTCACCCCTGGGACTGAGCGACCAAGAGGAGTGTCAGAGACTCATTTTTGTTTTATAGTTTGTTGTTAAAAAAGTTTATTTATGATTCACACACTTGCTTCATTTCTTTTTTTTAATAAAGTCTTGCTGGAAACTTTTAGAAATGGTTTAAGCCTTTGCATGCTTGTGGAATGGGTAAGGATAGCAGTGGGATAGATAAACCTCCAGTGCAAGCATAGTGGGACTGTATGGTCCACCCTCCCAGGTGCCACACCTTCGGCCCTTTATTATCAATAATAATGTAATAATTATCCACACATGTCAACATAAACACAACTCTTTATTAAACGTCCTGTTCATTGCAGACCAACCAAACATACATGGCCCATTCTCATCCATGTGATGAGACAGGCTGAAGGAAGCATCCATTAAGCATCTACCATCCTGTCTTGCCACTCCACTGCTCCAGCTGGGGAGTTGCACCATTGTCTCAGGAGGTTGCGCTGCTTCTTTGCTTCATGTGAGGCTCTGTTGGGGCCTTGCACATCCTCAGTGTCAATCAGGTTTCGCCCTTGCCTCCATTCCCCAGGCTCCATGTCCCCATTGCCTTGCTGGAGGTCCACAAGCCTGTTCTGCAAGAGTGGGTAGCGGGTGCGCATGAGATTGTGCAGGATGCAGCAAGCTTCCATGATCCTCCTCACGGTCTCTGGGCAATGCTGCATGGTGGTGAGAAGTACCTGGAACCTGTTGGCCAGGATGCCAAAGGCGTTCTCCACCACCTGCCTTTCCCTGGACAGCCTGTAGTTGAAGATCCTCTCTTCACGGGTGAGGAGTCTGGAAGTGTAGGGCTTCATGAGGTAGGTTGTGAGGGAGAAGGCGTTATCCCGCATGATGAAGTAGGGCACATCTTGTGTGTCGTTGGGCAGGGGTTCTGGATCTGTGAAGCCCACGATGAGGTTGCCTTACAGCTCCTCCTTGAGGTGACTGGTGTTGTATACCTGGGCATCTGAAGATGAGCCGTTGCCTGAAGCATCGATGTACATGAACTTGTAGCCAGCATTGACCATGGCGAAGAGGATGATGCTGAAGAAGCCCTTGGAGTTGAAATAATTGGACCCCGACTTGGGTGGTGCTTTGCAGGCCACATGCTTGCCATCTATGGCTCCAAGGGTGTGTGGTAAGTTCCACTTCTGATACCACTGCTCTGCAACTTTCTTCCAGGCTTCTTCAGTGGAGGGGTACTGGAGGAGCTCCTCCAGGTATTCTTCGATGATGGCCTGCACCACCTCTCTGACCACAATGCTGATGGTGTTGGATGGCACCCTCCAGCTGTACTCCATGCTCCTGTAGGAGGTCCCTGAGGCCAGGTGGTGCAAAGTGAGTGCCACCTTGAGCCCAGATTCCAGGCAGGGCCAGAAGCTGGTGTTTGGCTTGGTCAACCGAGGTGTCAGCCGCTACACAACTTCGTCAAACATGGCTGTGTTGTAACTATGCATCATTTATGTGTTTGCAATTGTATATCAATGCAACTATGGATCATT
>BLBF01000041.1:23840191-23892310 GCA_015471245.1 Laticauda colubrina
TCCCTGTCATGAGACGCCCATCTGATGCGGGATAGCAGATACCGCATGGCTGGAGGCATCCTCATGAAGTTCTGGAACACCTGAGTGTCTTCGCTCCTGAGCTCCACCATCAGCTTGTTGTACAGTCCGTCCTCTGCTCTTCTGGCGAACCATCTTCAGATCCAGACTCTATTTGGGTGGCTCCTTTTCTTCTCGCAGTAGAGTTCACAGAGCCTGCAGATGGCTTCGCACTGTTTCAGAATGATGGTGGCTGCCAAAAGGACTTTGTTACAATCCACGGTGGACATGACTGGATGCTGTGGAAGAGGAAGAGGCAGATGAAGGCTGCAGAGGTCTGCACCGCTGGGCTGCTGTTCTGAAAGTGCGATGCAGGCGAGTTGCTCCCCCTTTTTATAGGCAGTATAGGTTTTCCCCTAGGTGTCCCTTTGCATCCTCTAGGAATCCTCTAGACATCCTTAATATCTGAGATAGGTCCCCTCTGCAAACATTTTTTCTGTTTTAAACGCTTTGTTTCCGTGCTGCATCCATTCTGAATGCGTTCTTCATCCGTTCTGCGTCTGTTCTGCTTCCTTCCTGCATCTGGGCGGATGCGACTTCCGCGGATGCATAGCGGATGCCTAGCGGATATAGCGGATGCATAACGGATGCGTAACGGATGCGTAACGGATGCGTAGCGGACACGTAGCGGATGCATAGCGGATGCAGAATGGATGAACTGGATACATTTTCCATGCAAAAGTTTTGGGCAGCCCAAAACTTTTGGAGCGGATGAAACATCCATAAACGGATGCTGGATGGATAGAGAGGAAGCCAAATGGAGGCAGTGAGTACATCGTGTTTTTGAACAGATGGCAAAGTTTTTTGTCCGTTTTACAACCTCTTTGCATCCGTTGGTTCAGTGTGACATGGGCTTTACCATGAAGTCATCTTCCGAGTCAAAATCGTCCTCCTCAGGGGTAACCGGGGGTCTGACTCTTCTTTCGTGGGTGGGGTGACCTCTGCCATCTCTTTCGACTTTAGTGCTGCTTTGCGAGGCTTCGCTGGGGATTTTTCAGTTTTCTTCCCTTCCTTTGGTGCCCCCTTTGGTTCCAGCTTGACTTTGCAGTTTACAGCCCAGTGACCTCCCTTCCTGCATTGAAAACAGGCAAAGGGGTTGGGTCTTGCCATCACTCCTCCCCTCTGAGGTTTGGGAATCTCTTGAGGATGTCGGGGGAAGGTTTGCTCCACCCAGCACCTCCCCGCTGTCTGCTTCGGGTTAAATCAATTTCCACTTCTGCCAACAAGTTCCACTTCTGCAAGTCATTTGGGTCTCTTCTAGCAATGCATCTCTGGTACACATCTTCGTTTAAACCATCTTTAAACGCTTCTGTCAGGGCTTCCTGGGACTAGCCTCAGATATGACCTGCTAACTGTCTAAATTCTTGGGTGTAGTCAGCCACTGACCTCCGCCCCGGATTTATGGTCTTCATCCTGATCCGGGCCTTGCACTTTGCCAATGGGTCCTCAAAACTAGCTCACAGCACAGTCATGAACAGGTTATAATTCATCAACTGGGGAGCATTATCATTATGCAGGGTCACCATCCACTCTGCAGCTGTTCCCTCCAGAGCCCTGATAACACATCTCACTTTGGCTGCTTCTGAGGGAAAATCCTCCCCTTATTCTTCCATACAGCTCCAAACTTGGGCTAGGAAAAATCCCAAGGTTTTGGGATCTCCCCCGTATCTTACTTCTAACGGAGGCAGCCTAGGAGCTCTACGCCTTCTAGGAATTACACCTCCTGCTGAGGGCTCCGTGGCTGCTGCTGGATCGGGTTGATTTATGGGAGAGGGGGCTGCTCTGCTTCTTCTAGCTGGGGCTACTCCCGCTTCCCCTTAATACCTTTGTGCAGCTTGGAGTGTTTCAAAGGCTTCATCAAGGAGTCTCCTGGCTTGATTCAGTGAGAGTTCTCTCTTTTCCTTCTCTTGCCATGGCTCCTCTTTTCCATGTCAGCAGGTGATGGTGATCCTGGGGGGGGGGTGTCCTTCTCCGGATCTTTCCAACCAACCCCCACCGACCATCTGGGCTTCACAGCTGGATCCTCTTCCAGATTGAGCTCTGACAGCGATTGGGCTTCTTGTACCAGCATAGAATCTTGCCCTCCAATGGCTCCCAGATCTTCCTGGTCAATAGTTGAAGATGACATGATGTTCAGGCCCCCTCAGAAGAAAATTGGGTGTTTTCTCCGGGTGGGCTGATAGAGTTAGATTCAGAATAATGTCAGGCAGTGCTCCATTCAAAATCCAAGAAAGAAATACTTAGACTCTTTAATTTAGAGAAAAGCTATTTTTTACTGAAAGTAAAGTGATAGCAACCAGAGAATTCTGAATCTGAGGAATTAGGCGCGTAAATCACATATACAGAGTGATGGAAGTGTTCCCACCCCCAATAGTTCAAATGAAACTGCCAATTAGAAATTGTGAATATGATCATGTGGGCATCTTCAGGTGATGATGAGGCCTCTGTCCGTTGACCTTGGCATACTTTGATAACGGGTTGCAGTTGCGCAGAGAAAAGAAAGCTAAGCGAGAAATAGAAACCTAACTATGATGTATGCTTCCCCCCCCTTCATTTACACAACAGAAAAATGTAACACCTCCAGCTCACTTCCCAGATTCATCCCACTCTCCCCTCTCCCCGTTTCTTATGACAGCCGAAAGATGCAAAGCGATAGTAGAAGATCTTGAAGGCTGACAATCTCCATGGACACTTGTCTTGGATTGATAGGAGTATATTGAAGAATTCCTTCCACCATTTCCAACTAGATTTGATCCTATTATAATAGAAGTTAATAGAAATAGAAAGTAAAATAATAAGTAGCAGTCAGCACAGGTTTGTTAAAAATAGATCATGCCAAACCAATCTTATTTCATTCTTCAACGTAGTGACTAAATTAGTAGACCAGCAAAATACTGTGGACATAATATATTTAGATTTCAGAAACGCATTCAACAAAGTAGACCACAACCTACTTCTTAGTAAGCTAGAAAAAAGTGGAATAGATAGCACCACCATTAGATGAACTGAAGGAGTAGTCCTTAAAGGGTCTAAGTCTACATGGAGTGTAGTGGGGTGCCACAAGGTTCTATCTTAGGCCCAGTACTCTTCAATATCTTCATTAATGACTTAGAAGGGGAACTTACCAAATTTGCAGATGATACTAAGCTGGCAGGAATAGCTAACACCTGAGAAGATAGGCTCAAGATGCAGATGGATTTTGACAGACTAGAACACTGGGCTGTGTCAAACAAAATGAAATTCAATGTAGAGAAAAGTAAAGTCCTACACCTAGGCAAGAAAAACCAAAAGTACACATATAGGCTGGGTGAAACCAGGCTCCATAGCAGTAACTGTGAGAGGGATTTTGGAGTTTTAAGGCTAGGTCACACTGGCCAACGGATGCAAAATGTATGCAAAAAGGACACAGCGGACGAGCCAAATTTCGGCGGTGGCTCCATCCGTTGTTATCCACTCTCAAAAGTGCCCCAAATTTGCATATAAACAGAGCAGACAACAACGGAAAGGAACGGAAATGGGGAGGATGTAGTGGGGATGTAAAGTGGATGTTCATAGGAAGCCTAGCGGATGGAAGTGGATGGAAGTGGATGACACATCCCAGGGCTTCCGGGGGAGAACAGCGAAGCAGACGGGTAGCGGAAGGAGCGGATGCGTAGCGGATGTGTGGTGGATTTCGTGGATGCATCACGGATGCCTATAGGATGCCTAGCGGATGCGGAGCGGATGCAAAGTGTTCACTGTGCATGCGGGGAGGATGAATTGCGTCAGCTCTGTGGATATAAAAGGATGCAGCTTGCAAGCAGTCAGCATTCAGAGGAAAGACCTGCTGCCAGAGACATCTTGAGAGAACACCATGGGGAAGAAGAGGAAGCCTGTGCCGACTCCTGCCAGCCCTGGCAAGAAGGACAGAACCACCATCCCACCCCCTGGTGCTGACTCTGAAGGTGCTGCTGCTGCTGCTGCTGCTGGTGGTGTTGCTGCTGCTGGTGCTTCTCCTGCTGATGCTGCTGGTGGTGCTTCTCCTGCTGCTGTTGCTGCTGTTGCTGCTGGTGCTTCTCCTGCTGCTGCTGCTGCTTCTCCTGCTGCTGCTGCTTCTCCTGCTGCTGCTGCTGTGATGGACCAGCCCCAAGGCCCTCAAAGCCCTGCTGCTAAAGGCCCTAAAGCCTCTGCCAGAGGGAGGAAGAGGCAAGGCAAGGAGAAGGGAGAGAGGAAACAGTACTCCATTTCCGAAGACCATGAGGAGGAGGTGCTGTAATGGCTGAGGGAAAACGAGTACCTGTGGAGGAAGGGCCACAGGCTCTATCGCGACACCAAGAGGAAGCAGGCAGCGTGGAGAGAGAAGGAGGAGAGCCTGGGCTACACTTCAGATGTCCTCCTGGGATGGTGGAAGCACATGCACATCTGGTATGGCAAGCTGCACCTGAAGAAATCTGGGCAGGCCACTGACAAGCTCACTGACCAGGAGACCTATGTCATGGTCAGGTGCACCATGGTCAGGAGGGTGAGATCCGCCACCGAGGAGCAGCCCCTCTGTCAACCCTCTCCCTCAGACAGCTCACAGAGAGCCACTCCTCTTCCAGCCAGGAGACAGCTACCATGTCCAGGCAGGTGTTTTGGAGGACCCCACGACAGAGACCCCCCTGACAGCTGCACTCTCCATGCCTTAGGACGTGGAGGATCCCCTGTCTCAGTTGGAGCAAGAAGAAACAGCCACCAGAGACCAACCCACCCCCACCCCCAGCTCCGTGTCCACAGAAAGCAGGCAGAGAGGCAGACCAGAGGGACAGAGGCACACTGTCCTCTTGGAGATCAGGGACACTCCTCTCCCAGCTGGTCCACTTCGACATATCATCCTCTAACCACAAGCCCTTCATCACGTACATGAGCCAGACTCTCATGGACATGCCCGAGGCCCAGTACCAGGCGATGAAGGAGAGGATCACAGCTCTTCTGCACCACCCTCCAGGCCCAGCTGAACCTGCTCCTACCCACTCCAGATCTACTCCTCCACCCCAGGTGATGTCACAGCCCTTCCACGGATTTCAACAGCCCCTTGCCTACCAAGCCTACAACTACCAGGACTTCCCACAGCAGAGGCAGCCCTTCCCAGTCCAGGCCCAGGTTCCTCGGATGCCACAGACACCACAGATGCCTCAGCTGACCCAGCTGCAGACCAGACAGCCCCACTACACTCCTCCTTCCTCCACCCCACAGCCAAGCCCTTCCTCAGAACATCTGTCATCAGTCTTGGGCCTCACATCCCAGGTACTTGATGAAGGGCCTTTCAACCTCACGGGACTGAGTCAGCTCTCTGAGAGCTTCCTGCACACACCATCTCCTGATGTACTCTCGGGGCCAGGCACCCCAATGGTGCCTCAGACCAGCACTCCAGCAACAGCCACCTCCACAGTCCCTGGCCCCTTTACATCTGAGACCATGGGCACGCCTCAGAGTGACTGAAAAGAGTGCCAGAGACTGAGTTGTTACCTCTTCACTTTATCTTTGCTTAAGACACTTTACTTGGGTCATTTTGCTTTTTAATAAAGTAATAAAGTTTGTTATTAATAAAGATTATCTTTGCTTCACACACTTGGTTCATTTTTTTTACTTAATAAAGTGTTGGGGAAAACTTTGAAAAAAGGGTTAAGCCTTTGCATGCTTGTGGGATTGGAAAGGATAGTTGTGGGATGGAAAGCTGTGGGATGGGTAAGGATAGTTGTGGGATAGATAAACCTCCAGTGCAAGCATTGTGGGACTGTATGGTCCACCCTCCCAGCTGCCACACATATGGGCCTTTATTATCAATAACAATTTAATCATTGATCAACACATAAACAAAACTCTTTATTAATGCCCTGTTCATTGTAGGGCCACTCAACATACATGGCACAATCTCATCAGTGTTATGCAACAGTCTCAAGGAAGCATCCATTCATCATCTACCATCCTGTCTTGCCACTCCACTGCTCCAGCTGGGGAGTTGCACCAGTGTCTCAGTAGGTTGCACTGCTTCTTCCCTTCACGTGAAGCTCTGTTGGGGCCTTTTACATCCACAGTGTCTATCAGGTTACGTTCTTGCCTCCATTCACCAGGCTCCATGTCCCCATTCCCTTGTTCATGGTCCACAAGTCTGTTCTGTAACACTGGGTAGTGGGTGCGCATGAGATTGTGCAGGATACAGCAAGCTTCCATGATGCTCCTCACGGTCTCTGGGCGATGCTGCATGGTGGTGTGAAGTACCTGGAACCTGTTGGCCAGGATGTCAAAGGCGTTCTCCACCACCCGTCTTGCCCTGGACAGCCTGTAGTTGAAGATCCTCTCTTCACAGGTGAGGTATCTGGAAGTGTAGGACTTGATGAGGTGGGTTCTGAGGGAGAAGGCGTCATCCCCCACGATGAAGTAGGGCACATCTTGTGTGTCATTGGGTAGGGGGTCTGGATCTGGAAAACCCATGATGAGGTTGCATTCCAGCCCGTCCTTGAGGTCACTGGCGTTGTATATCTGGGCACCTGAAGCTGACCTGTTGCCTGAAGCATCGATGTACATTAACTTGTAGTCAGCATCAACCATTTCAAAGAGGATGATGCTGAAGAAGCCCTTGGAGTTGAAATAATTGGACCCTGAGTTGGCTGGAGCTTTGCAGGCCACGTGCTTGCCATCTATGGCTCCAACAGTGTGGGGAAAGTTCCACCTCTGAAACCACTGTTCTGCAACTTTCCTCCAGCCTTCTTCAGTGGTGGGACACTGGAGGAGCTCCTCCAGGTATTCTTCGATGATGGCCTGCACCACTTCTCTGACCACTTTGCTGATGGTGTTGTGTGGCACCCTCCATGCATACTGCATGTTTCTGTATGTGGTTCCAGAGGCCAGGTGGCGCAGAGTCAGTGCCACCTTCAGTCCAGGGTCCAGGCTTGGACGGAAGTTGGTGGTTAGCTTGGTCAACTTGGGTCTCAGACGCTCCACAACTTCGTCAAACATGGCTGGTGGCATCCTCATTCCTCAGCTCCACCATCAGCTTGTCATAGAGTCCAAACTCCACTCTTCTCCCGATCCATCTTCGGACCCAGACAGCTCTTGGACGTCTCCTTCTCCTTGCGTAGAAAAGGTGAAACAGTCTGAAGAGGGCTTGGTTCTAGTGTTGAATGATGGCTGCTACCAAAAGGAGTGTGCGATGATCCATGGTGGACATGAATGGATGATGTGGAAGACCAAGAGCAAGGCTGAAGAAGTCTGCACACCAGGGCTACTGGACTGATAGTGAGATCCAGGTGGTTTCCTGCCCCTTTTTATAGGAAATGTCGGTTTTCTGCTAGGTGTCCTTCCACATACTCTAGACATCCTCCAGACATCCTAAATATCTGAGATACATCCCATATGCAAACGTTTTGTCCATTTTAATGCTTTATATCCGAGCTGCATCCACTTTCATCCTTTCTATGTCCATGCTACTCACGCTGTGTGGACGTTCCGCGTACCTTTCACTTCCTCCCTCTTTCCGCTTTCTGCTGGAGCGGATGTGAGTTGTGCGGATGGCCAGAGGATGCCGAGAGGATACATCGGACATGTAACGGATGACAATGGACGTAGAACGTTTGTTGCCCGTATGTGTCGCCGATGTAGATCGTACACGGTAGAAAGTTCATCCGCTCAAAAAGTTTTGTGCAGCTCAAAACTTTTTGAGCGGATGAAATAGCAGTAGACAGATGCTTGACGGATAGAGCGTATGAAAGACGTACGCAGTGAGTACACAACGGATGCATCACGTTTTCCAATGGATGGCAAGCTTTTTTGTCCATTTTACATCCTCTTTGTATCAGTTGGTGCAGTGTAACAAAGGCTTTAGTAGACAACCAGCTAAATATGAGCCAGCAGTGTGCAGCAGCCGCCAAAAAAGCTAATGCAATCCTAAATAGCAATAACAGAGGGATATAGTCAAGATCAAGGGAAGTACTAATACCATTTATAAAGCCTTATAAACCACACCTAGAGTTCTGCATCCAGTTTTAGTCACCACATTATAAAAAATATGTTGGGACTCTGGAAAAAGTACAGAGAAGAGCAACTAGGATGATTAGGGGACTGGAGGCTAAAGCATATGAAGAATGGTTACAGGAACTGGGCTTAGCTAGTCTAGGGTAGAGAAGGACCAGGGAGACATGATAGCAGTCTTCCAATATTTGAGGGGTTGCCACAGAGAGGAAGGGGTCAAGCTACTTTCTAAAGCACCTGTAGTCCAGACAAGGAATAATGGATGGAAACTGAACAAGGAGAAGTTTAACCTGGAAATAATGAGAAACTTTGTGATAGTGGGAACAATCAACCAGTGGAACAGCTTGCCCTTGGAAGTTGTGGGAGTTTCATCACTGGAAGCTTTCAAGAAAAGATTGGATTGCCATTTGTCAGAAATGGTGTAGGGTCTCCTGCTTGGGCAGAGGGGTTGGACTAGATGACTTATCAAGTCCCTTCCGACTCTGATTATCTGTTATTATCTGTTAAATTCAATACAAGTAGCCCTCAATTTATGACCACAATTGAAGCCAAAATTTCTGTTGCTAAATGAGACATTTGTTAAGTGAATTTGCCCCATTTTATGACCTTTTTTTACTAGAGTTGTTAAATGAATCATGTGAATCTGGCTTCTTCATTGACTTTGTTTGTCAGAATGTCATAAAAGGTGACATGACCATCATAAATATGAATGAATTTTGATCACACGACCACAGGGATGCTCCAATGGCCATAATAGAATAGAATAGAATTATTTAATGGCCAAGTGTGATTGGACACACAAGGAATTTGTCTTGGTGCAAAGGCTCTCAGTGTATATAAAAGAAAAGATACATTCATCAAGAGTCAAGAATCAAAATGTACAACACTAAATAGTCATAGGGTACAATAAGCAATCAAACATACTAGGAAACAATCAATAAAAATATGATAAGGATACAAGCAACAAAGTTAGAGTCATTAGTGGGAGGAGACGGGTGAAAGGAAGATAGGAGGATTAATAGTAATAGTAAATAGACTTAGTAAATAGTTTGGCAGTGTTGAGGGAATTATTTGTTTAGCAGAGTGATGGTATTTGGAGAAAAAACTGTTATTATTATGTCTAGTTGTTCTGGTGTGCAGTGCTCCATAGAGTCGTTTTGAGGATAGGAGTTGAAATAGTTTATGACCGGGATGTGAGGGGTCTATAAATATTTTCACAGCCCTCTTTTTGACTTAGGTGTCCAATTTAGGTCTTGAGATATGATAGAACCTAGAAATTTGAATCTCTATTGTTGATACTGTGCTGTCTAGTATTGTAAGAGGTGGTAGTATGCAGAGATAGTATTCAGCAGGTTCTGACCAGTTCTGGAGAACCGGTAATGGAAATTTTGAATAGTTCGGAGAACCGGTATTAAAAATTTTGAGTAGTTCGGAATGCTGACTGGCCCCGCCCCCATCTATTCTCTATCTCCCGAGACCCAGCTGATCGGCTGGGTCTTCTGTTGTTGCCCTGCACAGGAAAATGGAGCTGGAAAGCTGATTAGTGAGGTGGTGAGAAAATGGGGATTTTACAGTATCCTTCCCCTGGAGTGGGGTGGGAATGGAGATTTTACAGTGTCCTTCCACTGCCGTGCCCACCAAGCCATGCCCACAGAACTGGTAGTAAAAAAGTTTGAATCCCACCACTGGTGGTATGGGAGGGTTTCTCCTAAAGTCCACCATCATTTCTATGGTTTTGAATGTGTTCAGTTCCAGATTGTACCGGTCACACCATGAGGCAAATTGTACAACCTCCCGTCTGTATGCAGATTCATCATTGTCTTGAATGAGACCAATCACTGCCATATCATCTGCAAACTTCAGTATTTTAACAGATGGATTATTTGAGATGCAGTCATTGGTATATAGGGAGAAGAGAAGTGAAGAAAGCACACAAAAAATGATCATAAGTCTTCTTTTTTAGTACTGTTGTAACTTTGGTCACCAAATGAACAATTGTAAATTGAGGACTAATAGTAGGAGTTTTCCCAACTTCTCTTAAGAATTGGCACAATTTCTTATGAATTTATTTGGGCTGTTTATTTTAGCATAAAACTGAAATTTAGACTCACTCATAACAATCTGCCATCTACTTTCCTTACCAGAATAGACATCTTGCTACAGGTTCTTCCTCTGCTTGCAGGCAAAGAAATATATAATTTGTGGGGTGTTTTCCTTCTTCCTGAGCTTGGATTTTCCATTATAAAAGGAATTCATTTTATACTATGTCACTTGTGTTTCTTTTTCTTTACACATGTAAGTCCTGGTTTTTTTTTTTCCTGCTTCAAGGGTCTTGTCAAGTTAGATGCTGCCACCTTGACTTTTGAAATTTAAGTTGGTATGAGTGACTTATGATTTATAGTAACCAGAGTATTGAGGAAACCATACCTTACTCATTTCTTTGCAGATCTGATAGGCTAGGTAGACAGAAGTCCTATGAGAAAAGAGCTGACATCTTTCGACAAGACTAGTAGGGGAAGAGAAGTGTTAGGGATAACATTGTTCACCCTAACTGTTTTAGGTGAAATACTAACTATGAATCATAGTTAGTGTATGCAGCTTTAAATGTAAAATAGCAATTGTGGGTGTGGCTATGAAAACCATATAAAAGTAGCAAGGCTACAGCTTGCTCTCTCTCTCTCTGGCTTTGATGATCCCTGATTACTGCTTGGAAGCAAGACTGCATTGCTCGAACGGGAGAGACAACAACGGACTGATTTATGTGAACTGACAATAGGATATTCTACATGGACTTTGCTAACTGAATATCCCTGAATGGACTGACTACATGGTAACTGAATATTGGACTGTTTTTGACTATGCTATAAACTTATACTGGAATAAAATATATTCTTGATAGCACAAGCGTATCTGTTATTTTTACTGTATGTTAATAAACATACAAGCTTAGCTCACTCATTTATCTGTGTGCCTATCTGACTAACGCTGCACATTCTGTTTAGCTTGTCTACCTAACCCTGGTTGGGGAACCCAGGCTTAACAAGAAGTCTTTCTAATATAAAAAGAACCATCTGGGCAAAGGAATAGAACATCTAGATTTGTAGTGAAAATATCTTCCTACCTGCTTCACCCTAAATAAGTGATATCATGATAAGGTGTTCTCTGAAAATGAATGAAATAGTTACATTACAGTAATCAGAGAAATAAAAACTAACGTACAGTAAATGCAGAGAAAGGAGAGCAAAAACAGAGAAGAAAAATCACAAAGAAAGTTAAAAAAAGAAAGTAAAGTGAAAGGAGAGTGAGATAAAGAAAATGAAAAAAATTGTATAAGGAAGTTACTTTCAAGCTTCATCACAATAAGTATAAACAAGTTTGGTAGGTTTTTATCCCCTATAATGTTACAAGCATCTTTTTTTTCATAACCCATCCCTTACTTATAAGCAAATATATAAGGTATCATTTTCAATCCTAGTGTAAGCAAAAAGTTAATGAAGGCTTATCAGAATTTTATAAAAAGTATGAATTATTTTAATCTTGATCAGAAAAACCAACTTTATATTCTTTCCTTTTATCTCTGAAAATCTTTAATCTTTCATTCATTTAAATATTGTCAAGGGATTTTATTTCTCTTTCATTCTTCTTTGTTTCAACACTTTCTCTAAAGTGTAATCCACATTTTTCTATCAATAGTTCTGGTTCCACTAGTTCTATGTCAGATAAGATTTGTTTCACATCTGTCATTCATTAACATCCTTTAAATATCACATACATTACCCTTTTTCCCCAGCAGGAATATTTGACTGCATCACAGATGCCCATAGAAATGAATCACCTTTATGGGTCTGTCTTCAGGTTGGTTACTGGCATAACTTTAGAATGTTACTGGCTTGGCCTTGGGATGGCTACTAGATCTTCTCATACAATATACTTACCCTGGTTAATGAACTAATCCATTTTCTCCCTTGGCACTAATGTAGAAAACTAATCAAAGGGGTAGATTTAGAAGCATACTAAATTACAAGATACTCAAAAAGGTTAAGAAAGCTTTAGCTATACAAATGGTTCTGTTAGGTTGAACTGATTATTGTGTGAGCTCAGTCTGAAGGTAAATACTGGATTCATGTTGGGCAAACAGGAATGTAGGAAAATCAATTTCATCTGTCTGTTCTGACAAAATATAATAGCATTTGGATCCTGTGAAATCTTTATTTAGGCAGAATAATAGTACAATTTGAAGATCCTAAGTTCCATTAACAGAGGAATATAATCAAGATCAAGTGAGGTACCAATACCACTCTATAAAGCCTTAGTAAGGCCATACCTAGAGTATTGCATCCAGTTTTGGTCACCACACTATGAAAAAGATGTTGAGACTCTAGAAAAAAAAATATAGAGAAGAGCAACCAAGATGATTAGGGGACTGGAGGCTAAAACATATGAAGAACAGTTACAGGAACCGGGCATGGCTAGTCTAGTGAAGAGAAGGACCAGGGGAGACATGATAGCAGTGTTCCAATATTTGAGGGGCTGCCACAGAGAGGAAGGAGTCCAGCTATTCTCCAAAGTGCCTATGGGCCAGACAAAGAATGGATGGAAACTGAACAAGGAGAGATTTAATCTAGAAATAAGGAGAAACTTTCTGACAATGAGAACAATAATCAAATGGGACAACTTGCCCTCGGAAGTTGTGGGAGTGCTATCACTTGAGACTTTCAAGAAGAGATTGGACTCCCATCTGTCAGAAATGGTGTAGGGTCTCCTGCTTGGGCAGGGGGTTGGACTAGATGATCTACAAGGTCCCTTCCAACTCTGTTAATCTAATCTAAAGATGGAACTCTAACATTTGAATGTTTTGCTCTCAACTTTCGTTTTTCCTGTGTATTGAAGAAAATCAGAATCCTCACCAATATATGGCAAATATTGTTATTAGTCACTCACAAAATCAATAGGCCTACATTCTTTGCAAAGTAACCTGACAGTCTCTCTCTCTCTCTCTCTCTCTCTCTCTCTCTCTCTCTCTCTCTCTTTCTCTCTCTCTCCCTCCCTCCCTCCCCCCACCCTCTCACACACACCATTTCCTTGTAAAACTTCTCCAGGCAGCCTTACCATATCCATAAATTCCATACCAATAAGAAATGGAAGAATAGACAAAAATATGAAATCATGGTTCTCATACTGTGAAAATGGAGATATACAAGGTGAGAAAAAGTGTTTGATAATGCATTGTATTGCAGGGCAAAATGTGAAATAGACATGTGAACAACTAACTGTTATGAATCAAATGTAAAGAAAGGGGAAATTGCAGCAGGAGTAAAAAAAAAATCAAGACAGCATCCACAACTGCAATTGAAACTCCAATAATGTTTGTACTTGGGGCAGGCTTTTGATAATATGGTTGTGGTTGTCCCATTGACTCTTTAGATTACCCCTGTGGACACCTATAATAAATAATGTTGACAAAATTCCACCCAATAAATAAGCCTTTCAAACTATATGAATGGCATGGAGTGTAGCAATATACACTGCTCAAAAAAATAAAGGGAACACTTAAACAACAAGTGTAACTCCAAGTCAGTCACATTTCTGTGAAATCAAACTGTCCACTTAGGTAGCAACACTGATTGACAATAAATTTCACATGCTATTGTGCAAATGGAATAGACAACAGGTAGAAAGCATAGCAGTTAGCAAGACATCCCCAATAAAGGAGTGGTTCTGCAGGTGGTAACCACAGACCACTTCTCAGTTCCTATGCTTTCTGGCTGATGGTTTGGTCACTTTTGAATGCTGGCAGTGCTTTCACTCTAGTAGTAGCATGAGACGGAGTCTAGAACCCACACAAGTGGCTCAGATATTGAAGCTCATCCAGGATGGCACATCAATGCGAGCTGTGGCAAGAAGGTTTGCTGTTTCTGTCAACGTTGTGTCCAGAGCATGGAAGTGCTACCAGGAGACAGGCCAGTACATCAGAACATGTGGAGGAGGCCATAGGAGGGCAACAACCCAGCATGAGGACCGCTACCTCCACCTTTGTGCAAGGAGGGACAGGAGGAGCATTGCCAGAGCCCTGCAAAATGACCTCCAGCGGGCCACAAGTGTGCATGTGGCTGATTAAACGGTCAGAAACAGACTCCATGAGGATGGTATGAGGGCTTGACATTGACAGATGGGGGTTGTGCTTACAGCCCAATATCATGCAGGACGTTTGGCATTTGCCAGAGAACACCAAGACTAGCAAATTCACCACTGGCACCCTGTGCTCTTCACAGATGAAAGCAGGTTCACACTGAGCACATGGGGTCTGGAGATGCTGTCGAGAACGTTCTGCTGCATACGACATCCTCTAGCATGACCGGTTTGGCAGTGGGTCAGTAATGGTGTGGGGTGGCATTTCTTAAGGGGGCCGCAGAGCCCTCCATGTGCTCGCCAGAGTTAGCCTGACTGCCATTAGGTACCGAGATGAGATCCTCAGACCCCTTGTGAGACCATACGCTGGTGCAATTGGCCCTGGGTTCCTCCTAATGCACGACAATGCTAGACCTCATGTGGCTAGAGTGTGTCAGCAGTTCCTGCAAGACAAAGGCATTGGTGCTATGGACTGGCCCTCCTGTTCCCCAAACTTGAATCCAATTGAGCACATCTGGGATATCATGTCTCGCTCCATCCACCAATGTCACGTTGCATCACAGACTGTCCAGGAGTTGGGGGATGCTTTAGTCCAGGTATGGGAGGAGATCCCTCAAGAGACCATCCGCCACCTCATCAGGAGCATGTCTAGGCATTGTAGGGAGGTCATATCAGCACGTGGAGGCCACACACATGACTGAGCCTCATTTGGACTTGTTTTAAGGACATTACATCAAAGTTGGATCAGCCTGTCGTGTTTTTTTTTTTCACTTTAATTTTGAGTATAACTCTAATATATATAATTCTATATATAACTCTAAATCCAGACCTCCATGGGTTGCTAAATTTGATTTCCAATGATAATTTTTCTGTGATTTTTGTTGTCAGCACATTCAACTATGTAATGAACAAAGTATTTAATAAGAATATTTCATTCATTCAGATCTAGGATGTTTTATTTTTCTGTTCCCCTTATATTTTTTGAGCAGTGTACATAACAGAATATGTGACCAATAAGGCAATAAAATTGCTAAAGGAGATGAGTAGTTAAGAAATATGAAATACAGTAAGCAAACAAATAGCTAAGACATTTTCAGTTTAAGGCTAGGTCCCACTGGCCGAGGGATGCAAAACGTATGCAAAAAGGAAACAGCGGACGAGCAAAATTTTGGGGGTGCTCCATCCATTGTCATCCGCTCCAAAAAGTGGTGAAAATTTGCATAAACAGAACAGAAAAGAAAGGAAAAGAACGGACGGGGGTAGGATGTAGTGGGGATGTTAAATGGATGTTCATAGGAAGTCTAGAGGATGTATATAGGATGCAAACCGTTCACTGCTCATCTTTTCTATTTCCGTGCTACTAACACTGTGTAGACATTCCGTGTACCTTTTGTTTCCTCCCTCTTTCCGTTTTCAGCTGCAGCAGATGTGAGTTGAGGGGATGCCCAGAGGATGCAGAGAGGATACAGCGGACGTTTAACGGATGATAAACGGACATAAATCATTTGTTGCTCATATGTCACGGATTTACACTGTACACAGTGGAAAGTTCATCCATTCACAAAGTTTTGTGCAGCTCAAAACTTCTTGTGCTGATGAAATCGCAGTGGACGGATGCTCAACAGATAGAGTGTATGAAACATGTATGCAATGAGTACACAACGGATGCATAGCATTTTCCAACATTTTTTAATGTTTTACATCCTCTTTGCATCCGTTGGTGCAATGGGACAGGGGCTTAAGTTTACCATCTTTATTATAATAGTTTTAGCACCAAGGAAGAGTTTTGTTTTATTTCCCCTTGCAATTCAAGAGCCATTTAAGAGTTTAAAATTGTAGTATTTTGTTCCTATATTTTTGCAATGTGTTGCTATATTTTTATTATTTTATTGCAATGATTATTACTGCTCCTGATTTTAAGGCCCTGTCACACTGCCCAACGGATGCAAAACGGACACAACGGATGAGCAAAATGTTCCATCCGTCCTTATCCGCTCTCAAAATGGGCAACAATTTGCATAAACGGAGCGGATAACACGGATGCGGGGAGGACGCAGAGCGGATGGAAAGAGGATGCGGAACAGAAGCCCAGCAGATGGAAGTGGATGGGAGCAGATGGCACATCCGCAGGGCTTCCGGGGGGCCTCAGCAAAGCGGACGCAGAATGGAAAGAGTGGATGCACAACGGATGCACAGCAGAAGAAGCAGATGCAGAGTGGAAGCCTAGCGGATACCTGGTGTTAATTGCGCATGTGGGGGGGGAAGCACTGCGTAAGCCATGCGGATATAAAAGGAAGCAGCTCGCACGTGGCCAGCATTCGGAGGAAAGACCTGCTGCAGGATACATCAAGTCCTTGCCTGCCCTGCCTGCATGCCTGCCTGCAAGCCTTGCTGCCAGCCTTCCTGCCAGCCTGCCTCCAAGCCTCCTGGCCAGCCTCCCTGCCAGCCTTGCTCTCTGCCTGCCTGCCAGCCTTGCTGCCAGCCTGCCTTCCAGCCTCCCTGCCAGCCAGTCTGCCTCCCAGCCTTGGTGCCTGCTTGCCTGCCTGCCTTCCTGCCAGGCTTCCTGCCAGGCTTCCTGCCAGGCTTCCAGCCAGCCCTGGTGCCAGCCTTGGTGCCAGCCTTCCTGCCAGCCTTGGTGCCTGCCAGCCTCCCTGCCAGCCAGCAACCCCACAACCATAGGGAAGAAGCGAAAGTCTCAGCAACCTGCCGCCATCCCTGGCAAGAGGGACAGGGCCACCCTCCTGCCCCCTGTCCCTGACTCTGCTTCTGCTGGGGCTTCTGCTGCTCGGGCTCACTCTTCTGGTGCTGGAGCTTCTGCTGAAACTGCTCCTGGCGGTGGTGCTTCTGCTGCTGCGTACTCTGCTGAAGCTGCTCCTGGTCCTGCTGGTCCTGCTGGTCCTGCTGGTCCTGCTGGTCCTGCTGGTCCTGCTCATCCTGCTCGTCCTGCTCGTGCTCCTGGACTTGCTCATACTGCTCATCCTGCTCGTGCTCCTGGTCCTGCTCATGCTCCTGGTCCTGCTCGTGCTCCTGGTCCTGCTGGTGCTGCTGGTGCTGCTGGGGCTCCTGGTGCTTACTCTGCTGATGATGATCCTGGTCCTGCTGATCCTGCTGCTGCTGCTGCT
Source organism: Laticauda colubrina (assembly GCA_015471245.1). Lineage (NCBI taxonomy): Eukaryota > Metazoa > Chordata > Lepidosauria > Squamata > Elapidae > Laticauda > Laticauda colubrina. The sequence continues at coordinate 23,857,489 of BLBF01000041.1, forward strand.
GATGATGATGATGATTATGATCCTGCTGGTGAGGATGATGATAATGATGATGATGATGATGATCCTGCTGGTGCTGCTGCTGGTGGTGGTGTGGAGGAGCAACCCCTACCACATGGGAGCCCCTCTGATGAGGGCCCATCTGGTCCTGCCAAAGGGAGGAAGAGACGTATGCGACAACGGGAGAGGAGGCAATACTTCATTGAGGAGGAACACGAGGATGAGGTGCTGGAGTGGCTGAGAGAGAATGACTATCTGTGGCGGAAGGGACACCAGCTGTACAGGGACATCAAATGGAAGCAGGCTGCTTGGAGAGAGAGGGCGGAGAGTATGGGTTACACTTCGGAGGTGCTCCTTGGCTGGTGGAAGCACATGCACACCTGGTACGGGAAGCTGCACCTGAAGAAATCTGGCCAGGCCATGGTTAAGCTGACGGACAGAGAGACCTACGTCATGGCTCCCTGGAGGGTGAGATCCGCCACCGAGGAGCACCAGGAGCCCCTCTCACAACCCTCTCTCTCTGGCAGCCTGCTGAGAGCCAGTCCTCTTCCGGCTGAGAGTCAGTCCCTGTCTCCAGGCAGGTTTCTGTGGAGCATGCCATGGCGGAGAACCCGCAGACAGGTGTTGTAACCGTGGTGGAGCGCGTGGAGGACTCCCTGGTGCGGTGGGAGAAAGGAGACATCGAGTCCACCACAGTCATAGCCGCATCCACCCCCCCCCCAGCTCCACCTCCACAGAAAGGCAGAGAGCCAGACAGCAGGAGGGGCAGAGCCACACTGTCCTGATGGAGATCAGGGATACCATCCACACCAGTATAGATCTCCTCTCTCAGCTGATCAGCACCGACTCCTCATCCTCCAACTGCAAGCCCTTCCTCACCTATGTCAACCAGACCCTCAAGAACATGGAGGAACCCCAGTACCAGGTGGTGAAGGACCGGATCACCGAACTGCTTCACAACCCTCCAGATCCAGAGGAACCTGCTCCCACCCAGTCCAGGTCTGCTCCTCCACCCCAGGTGATGTCCCTCCCATTCCAAGGCTTCCCACAGCCCCTCACCTACAAGGGCTACGGCTACCAGGAGGTCCAGCAGCACAGGTAGCAGCCCTTCCCAGTCCAGGCACAGAGTCATCGGATGACACCGTTGCCACTAGTTCCACTGATGCCACCGATGCCACCCACGACAATGATGCCACCGACGACAGCGATGCCACCCACGCCAGTCTTCGCCCAGCTGCAGACCAGACAGCCCCACTACACTACTCCTTCCTCCACCCCACAGCCAAGCCCGGCCTCAGTACATCTGTCATCAGTACTGGGGCTGACACCCCATGGCATGGAGGAAGGACCTCTCAGCATCGCGGGTCTGAGCCAGCTGTCTGAGAGCTTCCCCAACACACCGTCCCTTGTTGTCCTCTCAGGGCCAGGCACCCCAATGACGATACAGACCAGCACTCCAGCACCACCCACCTCCACAGCACCTGGACCCTTCACCCCTGAGACTGGGCACACCTCTGAGTGACCAATAAGAGTGCCAGATACTGGGTAGCTGGCTACCTGTGGACTTTATTTGGACACTTGACTTAGGTCATTTTTGTTTTACAGCTTGTTGTTCAATAAAGTTTATCTTTGATTCACACACTTGCTTCATTTCTTTCTTTGTAATAAAGTGTTGGTGGAAACTTTTAGAATTGGTTTAAGCCTTTGCATGCTTGTGGGATGGGTTAAGATAGCAGTGGGGTGGGCAGGAATACCTTTGGGATGGGTTAAGATAGCTGTGGGATAGATAAACCTCCAGTGCAAGCATAGTGGGACTGGATGGTCCACCCTCCCAGGTGCCACACCTTTGGCCCTTCATTAGTAAGCATTGATCCACACATTTGAACATAAACACAACTCTTTCTTAAATGCCCTGTTAATTGTAGGTCCACCCAACATACATGGCCCAATCTCATCCGTGTGATGAGACAGGCTGAAGGAAGCACCCATTAATCATCTATCATCCTGTCTTGCCACTCCACTGCTCCAGCTGGGGAGTTGCACCATTGTCTCAGGAGGTTACGCTGCTTCTTTGCTTCATGTGAGGCTCTGTTGGGGCCTTGCACATCTTCAGTGTCTATCAGGTTTCGCCCTTGCCTCCATTCCCCAGGCTCCATGTCCCCATTGCCTTGTTGGAGGTGCACGAGCCTGTTCTGCAAGACTGGGTAGGGGTGCACATGAGATTGTGCAGGATGCAGCAAGCTTCCACGATCCTCCTCACGTTCTCTGGGAGATGCTGCATGGTGGTGAGAAGTACCTGGAACCTGTTGTCCAGGATGCCAAAGGCGTTCTCCACCACCTGCCTTGCCCTGGACAGCCTGTAGTTGAAGATCCTCTCTTCATGGGTGAGGAGTCTGGAAGTGTAGGGCTTCATGAGGTAGGTTGTGAGGGAGAAGGCGTCATCCCCCACGATGAAGTAGGGCACATCTTGTGTGTCGTTGGGCAGGGGGTCTGGATCTGGGAAGCCCATGATGAGGTTGCATTCCAGCCCCTCCTTGAGGTCACTGGTATTGTATACCTGGGCATCTGAACATGAGCCGCTGCCTGAAGCATCGATGTACATGAACTTGTAGTCAGCATCGACCATGGCAAAGAGGACGATGCTGAAGAAGCCCTTGTAGTTGAAATAAGTGGAGCCCGACTTGGGTGGTGCTTTGCAGGCCACGTGCTTGCCATCTATGGCTCCAACGGTGTGGGGGAAGTTCCACCTCTGATACCACTGCTCTGCAACTTTCTTCCATCCTTCATCAGTGGAGGGGCACTGGAGGAGCTCCTGCAGGTATTCTTCGATGATGGGCTGCACCACTTCTCTGACCACAATGCTGATGGTGTTGTGTGGCACCCTCCAGCTGTACTGCATTCTCCTGTAGGTGGTCCCTGAGGCCAGGTGGTGCAGAGTGAGTGCCACCTTGAGTCCAGGTTCCAGGCTGGGCCGGAAGTTGGTGTTTGCCTTGGTCAACCTGGGTGTCAGGCGCTGCACAACTTCGTCAAACATGGCTGGAGGCATCCTCATGAAGTTCTGGAATGCCCGAGTGTCTTCGTTTCTGAGCTCCACCATCAGCTTGTTGTACAGTCCGTACTCTGCTCTTCTCCTGATCCATCTTCGGACCCAGACGCTTCTTGGCCGCCTCTTTTTCTTCCCGTAGCAGAGTTCACAGAGCCTGTAGATGGCTTCGCACTGTTGCAGAAGGATGGTGGCTGCTAAAAGGACTGTGTTATGATCCACGGTGGACATGACTGGATGCTGTGGAAGAGCAAGAGTCAGATGAAGGGTGCAGAGGTCTGCACAGCTAGGCTGCTGGTCTGAAAGTGAGATGCAGGTGAGTTGCTCCCCCTTTTTATAGGCAGTATAGGTGTCCCTTTGCATCCTCTAGGCATCCTTAATATCCGAGATAGGTCCCCTCTGCGAACGTTTTTTCCGTTTTAAACACTTTGTTTCCATGCTGCATCTGTTCTGCATCCGTTCCGCGTCCATTCCACTTCCTCCCTGCGTCCGGGCGGATGCGAGTTGTGCGGATGCGCAGCGGATGCCTAGCGGATATAGCAGATGCATAATGAATGCAGAACGGATGCGTAGCGGATGCATAGCGGATGCAGAACGGACGAATTGGATACATTTTCCGCGCAAAAGTTTTGAGCAGCTGAAAACTTTCTGAGTGGATGAAACGTCAATAAACGGATGCTGGATGGATAGAGAGGAAGCAAAACGGAGGCCGTGAGTACATCGCGTTTTCCAACGGATGGCAAGCTTTTTTGTCCGTTTTACATCCTCTTTGCATCTGTTGGTGCAGTGTGACAGGGGCTTTACCTTTTGAGTTGTACTCTTCTTACTATAGTTTTCCTTTTACAAGGATTGACATAGTTTTCATTTTTGTAATTGATCTGGTCATGTACTACATGGAAAACCTATTGAAGGGTTGACTGCAAATACAGTAAATGAATAAACAGAAAAATTATCAGTAGCTGTAAATAGAATGGTCATAAAAGTTATCACTTTAACCTGCAGTACTTTAACTTGGTTAAAGAGTAAATATCTCACAATGTTCCTCAAGAAGAAGACTAACTTTCCTGACACAGTATATTTTCCCAAACCAGTTTAACAGTCAATATTGTACTGAATAGACCAATGGACTAATCAGGTATAAAGCAGTTTCATTTATTTACATGAAGTCCTGAGGAGAAAACAGTAAGTATGCAAGACTCTTTGTGGCAACTCCAAGAACTGAGAAACGTGTGAACATTACCTCCTAAAATTGTATTTATAGTTTGCTTTCAAAGTGGTAAAGTGACTACTCCCTCTATTTTATCATGGATGGGCTCCTCCCCCCCTTCTGTTGATTACTGCAAATCACTTGAAGACTTTGGATGCATTAAGAGAATCCTTCATCATTCTAAGCATCTTTTAGGTTTTTGCCTCTTTTTTTTCTTAAAAAAAGAACAACACGCTGAGTACTTCAAATGCTTTCTTTCTTCTGGGCACCTATGTCTCTTAACAACAAACAGATGATAGAAAATGCATTTGGAAGACCATGATTTTCAAGGATTGCCTAAAATATTTTTATGGAGGCAATTATAAAAGGGAAGAATGTGCTTTTCTCAAATGTCTGACAGACTCACTTTTTACTACGTCAGTAAAAAGATTGGAGCAATCTTTGTCTCTTTCTTCTTAATATTACTTTTATTTACCCAAAAGGAAGATTGGTCTGAACTTAAGGCAACTTCCTCTGAGAAGATTAAATAGAGGGGGGAGGGGATCCTCGCTGATTCCATTACCAGATTTTCAGCAAATTGAAGAAACTACCTCAATTTTAAGGATAATTTAATGGGGGGGGGGGGGGAAGAGAATCTAGCCTTTTTTCATGTAAATATAGTATATTATGAGGATACATTTTGAAAGAAAATATACAGAACTGATAGTCAATGCAGCGAGTTTAAATGCAAGTCCTTATAACTCTAGAACTATTTGATTCAGGGAAACAAACTTGAAATAAAAAACAACTCACAAGAATTATATTGAAATACACTTCTTTACTTTCTTAATTGCTTAACATCTGAGACTTTAATTACTAGGCCCTCTTTTTTAAAAAAACTTCTGCTTTCCAAACATATATCAGTGCAGAAGGAGAAATGGGGGAAAGAAACTATCCCCCCTCTCCCCAAAGAAATGGCCAGGGAAAAAGATTTAGATGATTCCATGTATAATTAAAGAAAAAGTGGAATGAGGTCAAACAAATTCTAGGTAATGTATCTTCTATCCCTTTCTCTAATGTCCCTTATTTTAATATTCATACTCCACATAGGAAATATCCCTGTGTCTGTGAAGGATATAGACATTATCATGTTTTAAATACTTAAAAATGGAGAAATATTTTTTTTAAAAATAAAGAGATTAAAACAAGGAGAACTCTTGGCTTTTACTAAACTGCAAAAAGAAGAGGAAAAGGCAGAACCACTTATATCCTTCTAGCCCTACCTCACCTCTGCAGGTAAGAGTGGAATTAGATCAGGGGTCACCAACCTTTTGGACCTCAGAGACCACTAAATTCTGTAATCTCTTTGAATTCTTTCTCAGATTTACATAGTGGTTTCAGAGTGTTCACTTTTCCAAAAACTGAGCCCTCAAACGCTCCTCCATCCATCATCAGCCCACAATCTTGCTCTTTTACAATCATTACTTTAACAGTTATCCACTGATACCAGTTCAGAGATTCAACCTTCCTTTTCTTTAGAAGAAGAAAAAAAGGAGGGACTACAATCAACTGCGCATCCCATTGCTTTCAAAATCTAAATCTAAATCTGCCTGCTGGGTGTCTTCTCTCATAAGATGGATGAACTTTCAGAAGTCTGTGGAGGCATCATTTCAAAGCGGCTGCTTCCAAAGTATCTATTCCATTTGTCTGTTGGTGTTATTAAGCCCCTTTGTGTGCTTGAGAAATGCTCCAAATTTCACCCCACCCTTTCTGGAACCCAGATAGATAGAATCCTCCAAAGGTTTAAAATGCAGTTTTGTTGCGAATAGCTAGCAGAGGTAAGTAAATTAAGGCTCTCCTAAATGCATTTTTCTCCGTGTCTGTATGCTCCGATCCTGCAACTAATGTTAATGGGAATTGTAGACAGGCAGAGGGGTTATGATTTCTGCATGAAATTCAGGTAATAGAATTATCACTATCCTCTGTAGATAGATCTGAGAGTCCATAATGACCAGGAGTTGGCTGATTTGATAGTATGCAGATGACAACGGAAAGATGAATAATCTAAAAATGACTGAGCATTTGCCAAGATGAAGTGTTGTTTTGTAGTTACAAAGACTATAGACTTTGTGCCAGTTCATTTTTAATGGCTGAGCTCCATTGTGCCAATACACTTTAATGCTGTAACCTTTAATGTAACATTAAGCTTTTTCACTTATGTTTCACTTGCAGATTTTTTTCTGTGTGTCTATGCATTTACTCCCATAACACAGGCTAGTGCTGCTATAGACAAGAACTAAATTTTATCCTCTCGTCCCAAAGTATAATGTTAGGTCAAAATGCACACACCATCGACTTCTGCATCAATCCTTTCTACCTTAAGTAAGATAAGTCAGGAGAAGCAGTTGGCTAAATTTCCAAGCAAAAACAAGTCCTGCTCTCTCATAATAGCCACTCAGATGGTCATCTCTGCTTTGACAGTCAGTCAAAATTTGACAATATTTCACTAGGGATGGGGTCTTATTGCTTTCAATGCTTTGACATTCCCAATATCAGCCTTAGTTGGAACTGTTGCTGACCAATGCATTCCATTTGTATATGACTATATTGCACTGTATAAGGGATCCAAATGAGAAGCTGATTGTCACTGTTTCATGTAGATCTATAGACTTGGACAAAATATGGATATGGAAGTCTATGGAGATTCTGTCTCCCAGATCATGATTGCCCCAAGGTGTTTTTTCTGAAGAACTGAAGAAGTTTCTTGGATGAGAAGTGAAATGTCTTCAAGAAAAAACAAAGGAAGTCCATTGCCTTTTGAAAAACTACCTTTGGGACATGAATATGGAAGAAAAAGCAAGTAGAGGACCAGAGGAAACCTAGAAGTGGAATAATTACAAAAAATGCAAGCCCTAAGTGAAAAAATATTAGGAAGTGGATTTACTTCCAAAGCAAAGTGTTTGGGAACTGGAAATGGATATGAGGAAGAGAAAATAGAAGATGCTTTCTATTCAGAGAACTGGCAAATACCACCTCTGACTGGCCCTGCCCCCATCTATTCTCTGCCTCCCGAGTGCCAACTGATTGGCTAGGTCTTCTTTTGTTGCCCTGCACAGGAGAACAGAGCTGGAAAATAGGTTAGTGGGGTGGGGAGGGAATGGGAATTTGCAGTAACTTTCCCCCAGGAGTGGGGAGGGAATGGGGATTTTGCAGTACCCTCCCACTGCAACGCCCACCAAGCCATGCCCACCAAGCCATACCATGCCTACCAAGTCACGCCATGCCCACCAAGCCATGCCCACAGAACCGATAGTAAAAAATTTTGAATCCCACCACTGACCTGTGCTCATGCTCTTGCTGGCCATTCACATGGAACCATCCGTTCTTCCCCTCCACCAAAAAAGTTGGAGAACTCTGATACAGACAAATGAAACAAACAAAATGTTTAAAAGTTACGATATTTATGTAGTTACTTACCAAGCAGATCTGAATTACATTAAAGTAACCAAAATATCTTTACAATCCCGAAGGCATGTCACAACTTTTGAGCACCCCTAACGTTTGGAAATAGAAAGTTGAAAAAAAGTTGACATGCCCTCAATTTAGTGACAGGAGTGTGTGGTGTTTATGCTAACGGCAAATGAGAAAATGGAACCTTGGTCGAAGGATGAAATGGAAAAGGCCATATAAATGCGCAAAGATGCATTTAAGAGCATAATTGCTGCAAAAATAAGAACAATAAAAATATATATTGTAAAATAGGCATAGGGAGAAAAAGATATGAGGAATACAGTCAAAGAGCACAAGGAACAGTTAAGATTAAAAGAGGCAAAGGAAATGCAGAAGGATTTTTATGGGTTTTTTTTTTTATGGAAAGAACTGAAAAGGCTGAAAAGAAGGCATTAGTAGAGTGAACAAAATTAGAAAGTAAAATAAAAGCTGGAAAGGTATCTTTCCATAACATTGCTTACCTCAAAAGGGATGTACAGGTAATCCTTTACTTACAACAGTTCATTTAATTTGAATTTACAATGGCACTGAAAAAGGGACTTATGACCATTTTTCACACTTAAGACCACTGCAACATCTCCATGGCCACTTGATCAGAATTTAGATGCTTAGCAACTGGTTCATATTTTATTATCATTGCAGTGTCCTGGAGTCCTTTGCTATCTTCCGACAAGCAAAGACAATGGAGAAGCCAGATTCACTTAACAATCATGTTATTAACTTAAGAACTGCAGTAATTCACTTAACAACTGTGGCAAGAAAAGTCATTGAATGAGATGAAACTCACTTAACAAGGTCTTGCTTAGCAACAGAAATTTGGGGTTGTATGTTGTGGTTGTAAGTCAAGGACTACCTGTAATGAATAAATGATGGTGTTGGTTGTATAAGGAAAGGAGGTAGAAAAATATTTTCTAGGTAAATAATATGCATTGCTTTTCCTCATGTGAACAGAACCAAAATGGTCTGTCTAGCAGCTATAATGTTTAGGGAACCAAGACTCTATTGCGATCTTACACTAAAGTGTTTGAGAATTAAAGTTCAGTCAGTCTTGATTTTTAAAGTTCAGGACCATTCTGATGAATTTTGTCCCCCATAAACTGAGTTCTGAGGATGAAGTCCAATTTAGCGCATGACACCATCCTTGGATGCTATTCCAGGGCCAAATAATCCTGTCCTTGGTGCTCAGAATTGTACTTGGTTGTTTTTTTCCCCCCTTTTCAGTAATCTATTAGATAATCAGTATCTGTAGAATTCCTGCCCTACAAAACTGTGTTTGTAAATTCTGCCTTGAATCTACGTATTAAGAGTAGTTTAAAATAATTAAGTGTGACTTCTGTTTTATTAATGTGGGTGTTTTTAATTTTCAGTTTCTGGCTTATGAAGTCATTGTCACAAAAATAATAAGACTTGACAAAAAAGAAACTGGCCTTTGTGAATGATTCAAATGTACCTTCAAATAAACATGTATCTTATTGTGCCTGATAATCAGTTGTTTTCTTCCAGTATTTCTCTCTGGCTATATGTCTTTCCCCACCACATGCCTGGCTTATCTGAGACAGGAAAAATTCCTAAAAAACATATTTCTTTCTGTCCTTGCCTCTGGTTTTAGGAACAAAGAATCAGACCTTAATTGTGTACCACACCACTTCTCTGCACAACATATAAGTGAGTTTCTGCAAACGGATACAAAGAAGCACCTGATTGATTTAATCTCCTTGCATTTCTTTTTTATTGAGTTTTAATATTAAATTCAAAATATCTTTAAGAAGTAGTTTTATGATTTAGGTTTTATGAACGACTAGCTTTTTAAGAGAAATGTAATTTTTAAAGGTATTTCGTTTCTATGAGTTATTTCTTAGAGATTCACATAATGACATTATAAATCTTTCTTTGGAGGCAATTACTAAGGCAGAAATGGCCTATTCCCTATTGGCTTTTAGGCTCAGCTTACTGACATATTACAAGAAGGCTTACCATGGTCATTAAAAACTGATCTGGGATTTATTGTGCCTCTTTAAACTCTCAGTACTTTGAAAAGTATTGAACAGAAAGGAATACAAGGTGAAGTTACAAAGAGATCCCACAAGGCAATCAAGGGGAAAATAGACTTAATTTATCCCACTACGGCCTGCAAAAAAAAACACCTAACAACCCTACCACAAAAATATTTGAAATTAAATTCTTATTCTCTCATACAGGAAACTCATAATATATGTGAACATAATGAATCAAATTGCTCAGTTTGCAATGTTGGAATTAGAGGGTATCAATTTCAAAAGTGCTGTAACATTTGAAAATACGTCTTTTTATAGTGATTCCGTCAAAGAAATTCCTCACTTAGATGACTGAAACAGCCCTGACTGAGATAAATTATTTTTTTAAGCATGCTCCGTATCTTGTTTTTCTCCCATCCCCAGATTAATTATGTTCTAATTAAAACAGGTAAGAGGCCTTTGAAATTATTTGGATACAAGGGAAGAAAGCCACTGATAGATTATGAATTACCACTGTGTGCTTTAGATTTAACCCACTAGCATGACTGTAAGGTTGACAAACATAAATGGGCTATTAAGATTTGGAAATTTAGCATATCACATTAAAAAGCAAATATTCAGCTTAAAATGTCTTACCTCACTTCTAGTTTGAATCAGATATCTAGGGAATAATAAACTCTTTCTTATCCCTTGGTAAAACAATGCAAATTGTTGACTTATTAGATGGCTGTAGGTACACCTTGGTAATTAGTCACTTGGTAAATAATTATCTGTCTCCATTCTACATCATTCAAAACTGTCATCTCAAGATAATTGTCTATATTGAGCTATACCTACATAAAAGCAAAAACCATTTCTGGAAAGCAAAAACAGAAAAAAAGCTTCAGTAGAAGTAGTAAAGATTCATGTTCCATTAATTTACATATTCTACATAGAGATCAGGTATATTCTAAAGTAGTTTAAAATAAAGTAGAAGTAAATATTGAACCTTGGCAGGATGATATAGACAAATTAGCAGATATATGTATAGAATGTTAGATCATTTCCCTTTGGGTGGGTTCAGAACTCTCTCACAATCAGAAATTAGTAATCCAAGCCATTTTAGCATTGATTAGAGTTCAAAAGTCCATAGAATGTGACCGGAACTTTTGAAGAACTAGAAATAAACCCACAATTTTGAAAATACAACCAATATGAATACCTTTAAAATTTCAATTCCACAGAAGGCATGGACTTGGACTTTCTACATATTTTTTAAGTTAGTGGATCTGAGGTTCTTTGATTTGAAAAATGTGCAATGATTTTTTAGCTAATTGAAGGTGAGAGAGAGAGCAGCATATAGCAGTATTTAGTAATATATAAAACTATCTGTCTATGACAGTTTTAGTAGTATATGGGTAGTTAAAGAGAGTGAGGAATCGCAGTGATGGAAAAAAACCATAACAAATTAGAATACTTTATTGGCCAAGTATGATTGGACACACAAGGAATTTATCTTGGTGCAAATACTCTCAGTATACATAAAAGAAAAGATACATTCATCAAAAGTCAAGAATCATAAGGTACAACAATAATGATAGTCATAGGGTACAATAAGCAATCAAATTATACTAGGAAACAGACAATATAAATTGTAAGTATACAAGCAACAAAGTTACCATCATACAGTCACAAGTGGGGGGGATGGGTGGTAAGGAGTGATGAGAAGATGAATAGTCATAGCGGACTTTGTAATAGTTGAACAGTGTTGAGGGAATTATTTGTTCAGCAGAGTGATGGCATTCAGGGAAAAAAACTGTTCTTGTGTCTTGTTGTTCTGGTGTGCAGTGCTCTATAGCCTCGTTATGAGGGAAGGATTTTATGTCCGGGATGTGAGGGATCTGTAAATATTTTCACAACCCTCTTTTTGACTTGTGCAGTATACAAGTCCTCGATTGAAGGCAGGTTGGTAGTAATGGTTTTTTCTGCAGTCCTAATTATCCTCTGAAGTCTGTGTCTGTCCTGTTGGGTTGCAGAACCAAACCAGACAGTCATAGAGGTACAGATGATAGACTCAATAATTCCTTTGTAGAACTGTATCAGCAGCTCCTTGGGCAGTTTGAGCTTTCTGAGTTGGCGCAGAAAGAAGATTCTTTGTTGTGTCCATTTTAGGTCATGTGATATAGTAGAACCTAGAAATCCGAAGGTCTCTACTGTTGATACTGTGTGAAGAAGGTAAAGAAGTCATTTGGGGTAAAATCAGTGAGGCAATGTTCAAATATTTTAGAGATTTATATGCAAATGATAGTGGTGGTCAAAGAGCAGAACTGACACAAATGCTATAAATGTGTTCAAGAAAAAGATGATGAAAAGACAGCGTGTGAGAATGCAAAAAAATGGCAAGATGTAATCCAAGAAGAGTTAAAGTATGGATTGCTTAAGATTGCTTGACTTAATTAATTTGTAAAGAAAGGTGTTATTGTTTCTCTATACCAGGGGTGTCACATGATGTATTGGGACTTTTTGCCACTTCACTAAACCAGGTGGGGGCGCAGCCAGCGTGTGATGCATTCAGCCCACAAGCCGTGAGTTCGACAGCCCTGCTTTATATAAAGAGAAAAGTACAGTAACCTTCAACACAGACTGTAATGGAGACAGAATTTCTATCATAAGACATGATAGTCATAAATCAAAACACCCATGTGACTGGATCTAATTTTATTATTTTTTTGTGGTGGTCAATAAGCAAATGCCACAGTCATTAAGTGAATCAATGTATTCCTGCATGCATTTTTTTAAAAAACAAGTTGAAAAGGCCAGAATGATTTTATTGCATATATTTAACCATCTTTCACTATACTGTATCTTTAAGCAACAATGCCATGATGAAATGTATTGACTTTATCATATGCTTTTGCTAAATTAATGAATGAACAGCTAGTTTTTGAAAAATTATTTGTTTCTCAATGCTTTTTTAAAGGTTCCAGGGCTGCACATAGACTCCAAAAGCAAATACAAAAATTGGCAACAAATTATAATTTTCATGGGATCAGAGGGGAAAAACTATTAAATGCATGTGGAGAAATCATATCAACTATCATTAATTTTATGTAATTCTCATTTAATTTGATTGTAGTTTGGAATTAGTCCCACCCATTTTTTTTTCTCATGTTGTTATTTTAAATGGAATGCACATCATTCCATTTAAAGCATCATTAAAATATGAACTATTTTTCCCATAATCCTATCCTGTATTGGATTTAAATGACTTAATTGATAGCAATTCTAGTGAGTTACAAACTCTGAATTACAACATACAGCAGGCTTCATACCTCCATCTTTCTGCTAGCTAATTTATAATTATATCTTCTAACGTATGTGCACTGAGTTGCTTACAATCAAAAGGATAAAACAAATGAAACATCACAGAATAAGCATTAAGCTTAGTTATCACATGGTATGGGGACTAAGAAGTAACACACAATATTTCAGCGCAGGAAGAATCTGGAAGAAGTAGAAAATTCATATCACAGAGATTATGTACAATGTATCTCCAAGTATTCATTCCAGTGTGGGGTAGTATAGACCTGCTATTATTAATTAGTGAAGCATCCTTTGGGGCATGACATGTTAGATTATGTAATGAGATAAATCTTGATTCCAGTGAACTTGCAATCTACTGTTAGGCAGTAGAACCAAAAAGAGAGGCAACAGAGAGATATTTGAAGGATATCTAAGTAAGCACAGTTAGGTAGAAATAGAATTTCTGTGATTTGGGGATGAGACCCATGATATCAGGTTAATTTTGGCAACTAAATTCATTTGGCAATAGTCACCTTTGTCTTAACAGAATTTTTCAAAATTGAATGATAAAATGCTTATATGCATCCAGTGCCATGGGCAAATACCACTTCTTACTGATATGATTGGCCATTGTTATAGACTCACAATTACCAATCAAAATTAAAGCTAGTATTTTCAAACATATTTCTTCTTGAAAGTTACATATTTGTTTTTTAGAATGAAGGGTCTGCTTCTCTGCAAAATGCAAATGCAACCAAGAATGTGATTTTTTTTGGATACTTTAGTTTCTAGTGAAGTTTGGAACACTTGTTTCCTAAAATTTTCACTAGTTAGGTCTAATATGGGAAAAAGACAATTGTTCTTCTTATAAATAATGAGCTAAAATCATCAATGTACCAAATATAAACAGATGTGTATGTGAAATATTACCTTCATTTTAACATTATTTAACTTTGGACAGGAAATGTATTTGAAAACATTGGTTTTAATTTTTTTTTATCAAAGTTTTATTTGCGTTTTCACACACACATGATACAAGTAAAATATCTTTTTTGAAAATAGCTTGGTCCCAGGTTGCATTTCTTTGTACAGACACAAACTCAATTTCATGCTCATTTTTGTGTTCTATTTCATATCTTGTTACTATTCTGCATTTTCTATATATTTTTCCCTTCTTTTAATTTTCTCAATTTTATTTTGATTATCTCATCTCAATTCAAATCATTATATTTATATTTTTGTCTGTTCTGTTTCAATTTCATATTATCTTTTCTCACTAAATAAATTTTCTCCTGCAGTTACTAATTGGAATATGACACCTTTATATCTTTTAATTTTATCAATTCAACTCTTATTTAAACTTCGATCTATACCTTAAGGTTATGATGTTCAATATAATACATAATACATAACTTCCAATCAAATTCTGCTTGGTGCATTCTTATAATACACACTATATTCTTAAAAAAAAGGATTGTAAATATATGTAATTAAAACCCTTATTCTATTCCAATTCAGTTCTATCATTAATGTTCATTAAACTCTTAACATCTTTAACATTTCTTTTCAATTAAATATCATACTTCCTTAAAGACACGTATAATCTCCATACTTAATTTTCCCTTATTTCTCTTCACATATGTTTTATAAAAAATTAAATATTCATTTTGTTTATTTATTGACAAGCATTCCACTAAGTTATAACTATTTTATCCATCATTTTAATCATACACTGTTTCATATTTGCTGAAATTATTTCTATTTCTAATATAACAATACTATCCTATGTACCTTTGCAGAATCCCTTTTTCCGTTAGATTTTCACCCATTATCTCTAAATAGGCCCTGTTTCTCTATATTTTGTTTCTGTCCTGTATAGCTTATTTTCCTTTCTTTCTTCCCTCTCTTCTTCTCCCTCCTTTTTTTACCCCCTTGTCTCTCTACTTCTAATTTTCTCTTCTGCATTTCCCTCTTCTGTTGCTTTCTGATTTTATACTTATTTTTCACTTTAATCTTTTTTTGGGGTTGTTTTTCCCAATCTTAAACTTTCCATTCTCTTTTCCCCCTTCCCTTTTTTTCCCCCACCTAAAATTACTTGTTCATTAAAGATGGATTCTTCTTTGTCCCTATCTTCTTGTTCTGCAGGCATTTCTTATTGTTTCTCATAGTTCCAAATCTCCGTTGCCAAGAACTGAAATATGAAGCCAAAAGTACCTCTCCCTTTTTGTGCATATTCTTTGTACTTTTTAAGTTCCATTTTCAGTTCTTCTAAAAGTGGAGCCATTTTAAACAGTTTTAAACAACCACCGATTGATTTTAGTCATTCAAATGCAGTCACCAAGAATCCAGAGATCACCAAATAATCCAAATAGTCCCAACCTGTTTCTTCTTATTTCTTTTTTTCACTTTCTCTTCCTGGGGTTTTACTATTTTGTTGCGATGTTTCAATTAAGATGTATCTTTTGGAAGTCTTGTTGAGATTTTACTGTAAGTTCTTTTTAATTCCAGGCAGTCTCCTCCCTTCCAGATCCTGCCCTTTTATTCTTTTTCTCTCCT
Source organism: Laticauda colubrina (assembly GCA_015471245.1). Taxonomy (NCBI): domain Eukaryota; kingdom Metazoa; phylum Chordata; class Lepidosauria; order Squamata; family Elapidae; genus Laticauda; species Laticauda colubrina. The sequence continues at coordinate 23,873,057 of BLBF01000041.1, forward strand.
TTCCTGTTTTCAAAAGCTTTTAATTATCCAGAAATCTTTATTATCCCTTTGACTTTTTATTTTCAGCATTATTCACCTATATAATGCCAAAGTGGATTTTTTTCCCCAATTCCTTGCTTAAGTCTCTTAGCTGTCAGTATAGGAAGAGGAGAAAAAACAACAACAACCAAATCTTTTCCCTTTTCTCTCTCCTTCGCTGCTTAGAAATCTTCTTTGGGAACTGTGTTATTATTTTTTTTAATAGTTTAAATTCCAGGGTGCCTTATTTGTTGCTTTTGCTGTTTGACCAGTCAACCAAAACTTTCTCTTCTTATCTTCCTCCTGCACATTTTTTCTGGTCAAGTTCTTCTTTGTGGTGGCCATTTCTGACCACTGCTGCAACTGCCTTCGGGAAAGGGAGTAATGGCCAACTGAGGAGGAGAGATGCGGCTCTCCTCAACCCTGCAGGCAGTCTCCCCCCTCTTCACCACCTCTATGGGGTGGCTTAACCCTGAAACCAGCTGGCTTGGGGCACAGTGGTGGGCACAGATCAAAACCACACAGAGTCGCGGTTTCGGTCTGTTGCTGAAGAAACTCAAACTGGAAGTCTGTCAACATTGGTGTTAATTTTAATTTGCATTTTTGAGCTTATGACAATGGCCAATGACCCCCCCAATCCTCCCCCCAAAGTAAGTTTTGTTATCGGAATAATTTAGTATTCTTTTTGATATTACAAAGGCAACTTTTTGAACAAAATAACTTTTTGTCAGTTTTGCATCCACTAATAATGATGATAATTAAAACAATATTTGTGTCACTAAACTTCAGTTGCATGGCAAAATACATACAGAAGAACCATCACAATTTAGAATAACAATCTATCCAGAAACAAATCTATATGACCTGAAAGAGGTTCAAATTAAATCATCTGGAATATGCATCAAATAATTCACTAGATTATGATAATAAGAAGCATAAGAATAGGAATAGAATAAGAATAGAACTTATTGTTTTTTTAAAAAAATCAGTCATATCTGTTCCATTTAGGATTTTGTATAATTAATGTGACTATCTTCATGTTTATTACTAGAAGTTTCAAATTATCATGACTACCAAACCTCTGCTAAGCCACTACCACAATCATCAGAGTTATCTTTCATTGATAAACAACTACCTTTTTAAAGAAGAAATTCCTTCCAGACCTTTTTGAACTTTCAGCTTCATTTGCATAGATCCATTTCATTCTCTAATTGTGCCTATTTCTGGACCAAAAGACCCTTGTTATTCATCTTTTGGTCATCTTGTGTGATGATTACTTTATGCACTGTATTGGTGTGCCTTGGAAAGCCATTCAGAAGCTACCTCTGGTCCAAAAAATGGTAGCATGAGCAGTTGTGTTTGCACCTGGGTTCCCTCCATGAAGAATACAGCCTCTACCAGTTGCATGGTTATCATATTCTTCTGGGTTTGGTTCAAAATACTAGTTGTAACTTCCAAAGCCCTACATGACATAGGATCTAATTATTTGAGGAACAAAATAATAATTAAACCAAATATTTCTGCCTATCCTCTAGGAGTTAACGTGATCCACATTCCATCCATTGATCAAGGTCATCTGATAGGATCCAGAAGTGGTCCTTCCCTGTCCTACCACCTGCCTTCTGAATTTCCCCCAGAGATTGCACAACCTCAATCCTGCACTCCTTTAAACACATCTTGAAGACATGGCTTTCCCTCCACATTTTTGCCTATGTTACAATATAGATTTTGTTTTTGTTTTATTCTGTATACCATCAAGGATCTTCAAAGAATTGGATGTCATAGCAATGTAAATAAGCAAACAAATAAATACATAAATGAGGTTTTATCCAATTGCTCCAAGAACAACAGATACCAATACAGTTCAAATAATGAAGGACTCAATCCCATTATCAGTAATACATGGAAAGGTCCAGTGCAACTTATATATAAATAACTAAAAATAAGGTTGCAGTTTTAAATCTCTAATTGTCTCTGCAGAAGCTGGCTCCACACAGACAGAGTAATCTAAAATTCTTTTTTCCATTAAGGCAAATCTCATTCAGACTTACATTCCTTTCTTGGAACATACACACAGAGCATTGATTTACACTTTAGCAGTAATAACTTTTGGCTATTAGAGCACTCTTATTATCCTTTTTTTAAATTGGCTTCCAGTATTTGATAGAGACTTGTTTCTGAACTTTGTACAATAGAAGGGATCCCATGGCAGAGATTTTGCATGATGGCTAACATAAACCCTTCATCATTTCCCATAACATCATGCATCGTGCAATAATATATTTAGGAATACATATTACCTTAACAGCCTTTTGCTATTAATCAAAATATCCAGACAATAAATTCACTTCAAATTCCAGAAGTATAATTTTGCTGTTAGAGGATCCAAATCCTTAAGTAATTTTGACTGTTAATAAAATATCCAAACTTTTTGGCAGGAAGTTTGCATTGCATCTACATCTTTGAGTTTGTTGTCTTTCAATCATAGTTAATGCTATTCAGCTTATCTAGTGATATGATATCTGATTAAACAACAATCTTGATTTAAAATGTAAGAAATCTAGCATATGGCTAATCTATGCAGCAGAATTCAGTGGCAAAACAGGCTGTACTATTCCAGGCTGAGGGTTCCTCATGAGGCAAAAAACAACAACAACAACCACCCTTCAGCTGAAGAACAGAGAGACAAAACATTGGTACATTAGGGACAATGATTTGTATTGTGTTAATTTTTACAGCAGCTCCTCTTTAACACAGAGAAACTATTCTAGATTCATTCTCCCTCAGAGATTGCCCAAACAGGATTCTTTTTAGCCCCTTTGCAACCGATTTTAATCAGGCCTGCTGCTAAATCTTACCTTATTCAGGGTGTGGGTAGGTAGGAGGATACATCACAGGGAACGATTTTTCTCCACCTCTCCTGGGTCACCCAATAAGAAAAAATATTATACCTTGATTGATGAGCAGCCAATAGCAACTTTGCTTTTTTGCATTGGAAAAAATAACCATACAAATATACTGAGAGATTACAGGAGTGCAAGCCTGGCTTCTTTCAGGGAGATGGGCAGTTCAAAAATGTGAAAATAAATAAAATAAATAAACTTAACAACAGTTTCACGGGAAGGTCCTTCAGAGAGTAAGCAGTTCATCTTCTCCAACATATTGAGCAGCATTCTCACAGGCACAGCATTAAATAAATTGTTAGGTCCCACCCAATAAGGAGGTAGAACAGCCCGGTTAAAGTTCTGTCCTTTATTTGCTCATACTATACAGACAGAATCTTGCCAGACTAAATCCTCACAACTGTCACTCTAAAAATGGGTATTCCTTGGGAGATTCTAGGGGGTGGCTGTCCTAACTTTCTTCCTCTGTCTCCAAACCCACTGGGCTGTGTTGTTTCTTGTCCCTCCTTGGAATATGCTCTCTCCTTCTTGGGAAACTACTTCTTCACTGTCGTCCATCATACCACTTTCCCCTTCATAGACACAATCCATCACATAAGCCTACTGAAATGACAATAGTGACACTGGACTCTGCCAAAGCCTCATACAAGAACCACGCTCTCTTCTCCCTACCTTCTGTGTTTTATCTCCTCCCATGTGCTCCAGTTCAGGGGTCTCCATCCTTGGCAACGTTAAGACTTGTGGACTTCAACTCCCAGAATTCCTTAGCTGGCTGAGGAATTCTGGGAGTTGAAGTCCACAAGTCTTAACGTTGCCAAGGTTGGAGACCCCTGCTCCAGTTGACTTTTCTTCTTAGCTTTTCAACCTTCAGTCCTTCCTAATATTACTTGCCTCCTTTATCTCTCCCTGCATAGGCTGGGATGACAGCTGATGCTCTTATCCTCCTACATTACCAAGAGATTTCTCTGCCTTGAGAGGAGAGTCTAAGCTGAGTGTAATACTGAGACAAAAATGTTTTAGTTCTTTTTCCTTTGTATTTCTTATATTCTCATGAGTTGTTCTTTCATCTCTCTTGATATAATGCTTGACCCTTCATTTATTTTTTATGATTCCCCTATCTAATCTAACTTTTTTTCCATTTCCTTTTCTTCCTAGGCAGGACACTAGACTAAAACTACTCCCTAACCCTCTGTGGATGTGCCGGCATTCATAGCTCCATAGCATTTTATATCTTTCCTAAGTTTGATTTCTTGCCTTTCTACCATTTGGGACAAATATCTCCCTTGCCAGAGGTCCTTAATTCTGATTTCCTTACTGACTTCATTGCATCTAATAAGAAGCATCTTATTGCTTCTCTTAATCTCTACCTATAACTACCTTAGCATCTCCAAGGATCCTATTTCCTCCGTCTCTTATTTCTTCCTGTTACAGACCTTTGGAATCAGAATACTAACGCAAGGAAATTTTAATTTCCTCTACTTACAGACCCCCTCAAGCAGACTTCTCCTTTGCCATGCATTTTGCTAGCAGAGTCTGCACCCTCCTTCAATTATCTCTTAGCTCCCAACTAATGGGTTGCACCATTTATAAGGAAATCTGATTCCTGTATAGACCTGCAGTCCAAATGCTAACATTGTTCTTTCTATTTCATTTTGCTGCATGTGTGAACCATGTTTCTGAGCATGATCGTCCATGCTGGCTAGAAATTATAGGAGTTATAATCCCAAAGATTTGGAGGACAACAGGTTGTGAAAGACTTAGTATAATACATGTCTGATAATTGTATTGTTAATGGTTTCTGTATGTTGTACTCCTTGAAATTATAACTTTATTTAAAAAATTAAATAAGGTGAATATTTTTTAAAAAAAAAAGTCTAAAAGGGAGAAGTAAGAGCAAGAATCTGTTGCTCTAAGATTCAGTCAAAAATTGTGCAGTTAGATTTGGAAGCTGGTCGGTCCTTGATCACAATAGGGACCAGAATTTCGACTGCTAAGCAAGGCACTTATTAAGTGAGTTATGCTCAGTTTTATGATCATTTTTGTTAGATTGTTGTCTATTAATGTAGCATGAATCCATGTATTAAATATGAGAAAATCTGGGGAAAGTCCTTGGTGATATATGACCTTGGTTGTTTTCTTGCAGATATTCCATTAACCAAATTAGATAACATCATCAATGCTAGTGACTACTTCATGTGACTATTGTTTACAGTTAGTTTGTTTGTCTACATTGGTAATTCTTTGATTGGAGTATTGTTAGCTTCTTGAATGTTGGTCAAGTGTTAAACTATTTATCTGGTTATTGATTGCTGGTGAGGAGATATTTTTTGTTTTCTTTTTGGCTTAAGCAACCATTCAGACCATTATCACCAACACAAATAAGGTGAACCATTAGAATATAAAATAAGAGTGAAACTCACTCCTCATCATTAGCACTGATGATGTTGCTTGGTTTGGATTATGAAACGGCTTCAAGAAAGCAACTAGGATCAGAGAGCACCAAGGATATCTCATTTCAACCCGAAGCTACAAATCTTTATTGGTATGAGAAAATCTAGATGTGCCTTTCATTCATAATTTTCCAAGAGAAATTTTTTATGGAATTTCCCACATCTGCTTCTAACAAAGGGACTGTTTTGTGTATATTTTCAGTCAGGAAAAAGGATTTGAGTGGATTCCAGACATAGTTGGTATCTGGCTTGAAATGAAATCCCAATTTATTCTCACATTCCTGAATAAAATTACCGGTCACATTCCATAGAAAGAACTACTAATTTAAACTACCTAGATAATTTATTTCAGAGATATTGGAATGTGAAAAAATCCATGGAAGAGAAAGCTTTTCTTTGTGCTTTAAGACTCTGATGCTGGAGAGTTTTATTTAAGCGTTTCCCAACTCCAGACATTTCATTTGTAAAAATAAAAGTAAAATATTTTCTAAAATCTCAATTGGAGGAAGGAGTGAGCATTGATTAAATACCATTCACACTTTAAAAAAAAAATGTCTAGCCATTCAGTTTATATTAGTGGCATTTATCTGTCTATCTATTAGCCTTTTGCTTCATCTATTTTTCCCTGTTTGTGTTTTGTGTGAAATTTCAAGAGATGAATCCCATTTTCTATTAATTCAATGGCTGTCATCTTGCATTACCTCATGCAGGCCAGATCACAACAATGAAATCTTAGGGTTTAAAATTAATAATATTGCAATACATCACTCAGATATAAGGTTGTACTGATCCATCTCAGATCAGCATGTGGTACCTGACCTGTATGTAGTCTGTTGTCAAATGTTTCTAGATTGTAGCTGAAATAGCATAAATGCAGTTGCAAAGCAGTCTATAATTGTTAACTTGAAAACTGAGTGGTTATAAAGGAAAAGAAACATTAATTTTATTTGGTGTTGAGATTTAACAAGGTTTTTTTCCCCTCTATTTTTAAAACTAAAATACTTGGGAGGGAAAGCTTTGGGGAACTAGAGATTTGAATTTCTGAGTGGCATTTCCACACCTACAAATACATACTGACAGATAAGTACATTGCACTGCAATTACCTTGCATACAATGTCAGCTAAAAGCTACATGTAAAATCAGAATCTCAGATTGCCAAGACATCAGGGAGCAGGCTATAAAATCCATTAACTATTAAAAGTTGAAATTAAATTTTATAGCTGCTAATTCAGAAGAGCCAAGGGGCAGAGGAAAGTAGGAACAAAATTGGTGTTATGAGTAAATCATCAAAACTACTACAAAATCAGGAAGGAATAAAACACGCCTGGAGGAAAATAACATACAAGATCAAAAATGGCATCCTACTGAACATTTACCATTGTTATTCTGGCTTGTTTCTTTTCATTTTTTTTGTTTTTAACATTGAAACCAATATGTTAGTGAAAATAGATGTTTTAACTAGAGAAAAATGCTATGGTGTGTAGGTGGCAATACAAAGAAATTCATCTATAGCTCAACTGCATTTTAACAATATAGCAACATAAAGCTTATAAACTCTCAGGAGCTTTTCTATGCTGTTTGTTTGCATAGTGCACTTTGAAAGATTCAAAAAAAATGATAAGAATGCTTACTTATACATAATATGAAGCAACCTTCGGTAAGCAGCCGGCAAAATGTGTACATGAGGATCATTAAGGAGAGTTGCCAATTGCCAAATGAATTTCAGACCAACCTGCTGAGTATAAATGCAAATTTACCACCTTAGGTGCTGCCTCATTTTAGAGCAATTGATTAATGTTTGAACAGGAGTCTGAAAAGAGAGAGAAAGACAAGGAGAAGAAGAAGTTGGCTTTTGAAACCTTGCTGTCTATGCATAGCCGCCTTCATCCAGGTGTCTTGGGGATCTCGTGCTGCCTTAGAGAGTCAATCCAGGTAACTTAAAAGTGCGATATAATCAGAAAGGATTTGGAAATAAAGTCTTTGCCTTGTCACATTAATGCGGCCCTATCAAGTGGCAGTTTATCAAGAGGCAGCTCACAAGGTTTTAATGAGCATGCTGCCTGTTCTTGTACAATACTAATTAATCCCATTTTTTTCACACTGGTGTGATTGCTTCATGAAACCCGCATTGTTTTATGCTCAGCAGCAAAGTGGGTTCTTGCTGATTAAATCTCCTTCCCCATGCTGGAGCCTGACAACTGAATTATACCTTGCTCAAAATAATAATGGGTATCAGCTAATAAATACGGTTTAACACACACAAAACTATGCAGCCAAAATCACACTACAAAATAGGAGTTTGACTTATAGGCACAGCAGTGTTTCATTAAACATCTGTATTATAATTCACTGGTTTTCCAACTGATGTAATAACTTAATTGATGAGAACAAAGGCAAGCTTATTTATTCATCCAATTGCTTGCTTCTTGACTAACATTCCCCCCCACCCTTTTTTTTCTTCCCCTTTGGCATTATTGTGGAAATAAATATGCAATATCCTTTTTATAGAAGTCTAATTTAAGCCCTCGCCCTCCCCCATGGAGAAATCAACATCACAATCTGTTTCTGACAAGTTCTTGCTACAGAATAGCAAAGCCTCATTATGATAAGACAGCACTGTTTTGTTCACCTAATGCAGAAACATTCCAGCAAAGGTGAAAAAGGAACTATGCTTCAGGCAGTTAATAAGGAATAATTGCCTGCAACTTCCCATTAAAAGATTCAGCAAAGAAAAAAAGAAGGAAAGCTCACATATGCATTGTCCACCCAAATCTCCAAATAATTTTAGCTCCTTAAGATAAAAGGAAGTTCCATGAAGATAGTTAATGTTTCATAGCACTGTGGCAGGATAATCCGGATGGCACTTAGCGATAGCCCAAATTTGGGCTTATAGTTCTAAATTGTTTTATATTCTGTTACAAAAATCAATAGCATGTGGAACATACCAAAGATTAAAATTTATCTCTTTGTGAAAAAATATGGATTGACTGTACATGGGGTGTGACAAAAATATATATTCTTTGAAATTGAAAGACAGCAAGACTCAGGATGACAGTCTTGGATCCCTGATACCAGATCACTTGCTGTTTTGTGAATTGGTTTTGTATTATTATAATGGGAAAAATGTAGTATTGTATTTGGTCGTTATTCAGCTGTGTGTTTAAAATTTGGATTTTTCTTTTTCTACATCAAATATTTTAGTTATATTTTTCCCCTTTCTGTTTATTTTTATAATGTTCTTCTCTTTTTCCCTTCTTTTCCTCTTTACTCTGTACATCTTTTCTGGTACATTAAAGCCCATGTCACACTGCACCAATGGATGGAAAGAGGATGTAAAACGGAGAGAAACACATGCCATCCGTTGGTTAATGCGATGCATCCGTTCTGTACTCACTGCATCCGTTTTTCTTCCTCTCTATCCGTCCAGCATCCGTCAACTGAAGTTCCATCCTCTCAAAAAGTTTTGAAATGCTCAAAACTTTTTGAGCGGAAAATGTATCCAATGCGTCCGTTCTGCATCCGCAACGCATACGGGGAACATCCGTTCTGCATCTGTCGTCATCCGTTATGCACCCGCTACATCCGTGAGGCATCCGCTGCACATCCGTGCAACTCAAATCCGCTCCAGCAGAAAGCGGACACAGGGAGGAAGTGAAACGGACGTGGAACAGACGTGCAGCGTTAGTAGCACAGATGGAGAAAGGATGAAAGGATATGCAGCTCACAAAGAAAGCATTAAAATGGAAAAAACGTTCACAGAAGGGACCTATCTTGGATATTAAGGATGTCTAGAGGATGCCTAGAGGATGCAAAAGGACACATAGTGGAAAACCTATATTGCCTATAAAAAGGGGGAGCAACTCACCTGGATCTCACTTTCAGTCCAGCAGCCCTGCTGTGCAGACCTCTGCAGCCTTCATCTGTCTCCTGCTCTTCCACAGCATCCATTGATGTCCACCATGGATCGTAACACACTCCTTTTTGTAGCCACCATCGTTCTGCAACAGTGCAAAGCCATCTACAGGCTCTTTCACCTGTTCTACGGGAAGAAAAGGAGGCAGCCAAGAAGCATCTGGGTCCGAAGATGGATCAGGGGAAGAGCAGAGTACGGACTGTACAACAAGCTGATGGTGGAGCTGAGGAACGAAGACCCTCGTGCATTCCAGAACTTCATGAGGATGCCTCCAGCCATGTTTGATGAAGTTGTGGAGGGGCTGAGACCCAGGTTGACCAAGCAGAGCACCAACTTTCGGCCCAGCCTGGACCCTGGGCTCAAGGTGGCACTGACTCTGCACCACCTGTCCTCAGGGACCACCTACAGGAGCATGTAGTATGGATGGAGGGTGCCACACAAGACCATCAGCATTGTGGTCAGAGAAGTGGTGCAGGCCATCATCCAGTGACCCTCCACTGAAGAAGGCTGGAAGAAAGTTGCCTCTTCCTCTTCCACAGCATCCAGTCATGTCCACCGTGGATTGTAACAAATTCCTTTCGGCAGCCACCATCATTCTGCAACAGTGCGAAGCCATCTGCAGGCTCTGTGAACACTACTGCAAGAAGAAAAGGAGCCACCCAAAAAGAATCTGGGTCCGAAGATGGTTTGCCAGTATAGCGGAGGACGGACTGTACAACAAGCTGATGGTGAAGCTCAGGAGCGAAGACACTCGGGCGTTCCAAAACTTCATGAGGATGCCTCCAGCCATGTTTGACGAAGTTGTGCAGCGCCTGACACCAGGTTGACCAAGGCAAACACCAGCTTCCGACCCAGCCTGGACCCTGGGCTCAAGGTGGCACTCACTCTGCACCACCTGGCCTCAGGGACCTCCTACAAGAGCATGCAGTACGGCTGGAGGATGCCATCCAACACCATCAGCATTGTGGTCAGAGAAGTGGTGCAGGCCATCATCGAAGAATACAAGGAGGAGCTCCTCCAGTACCCCTCCACTGAAGAAGGATGGAAGAAAGTTGCAGAGCAGTGGTATCAGAAGTGGAACTTACCACACACCGTTGGAGCCATAGATGGCAAGCACTTGGCCTGCAAATCTCCAGCCAAGTCGGGGTCCACTTATTTCAACTCCAAGGGCTACTTCAGCATCATCCTCTTTGCCATGGCCGATGCTGACTACAAGTTCATGTATATCGATGCTTCAGGCAACGGCTCATCTTCAGATGTCCAGGTATACAACGCCAGTCACCTCAAGGAGGGGCTGGAATGCAACCTCATGGTGGGCTTCCCAGATCCAGAACCCCTACAAGATGTGCCCTACTTCATCGTGGGGGATTACGACTTCTCCCTCACAACCTACCTCATGAAGCCCTACACTTCCAGACTCCTCACCCGTGAAGAGAGGATCTTCAACTACAGGCTGTCCAGGGCAAGGCAGGTGGTGGAGAATGCCTTTGGCATCCTGGCCAACAGGTTCCAGGTACTTCTCACCACCATGCAGCATTGCCCAGAGACCGTGAGGAGGATCATGGAAGCTTACTGCATTCTGCACAATCTCATGCGCACCCGCTACCCAGTCTTGCAGAACAGGCTTGTGGACCTCCAACAAGCCAATGGGGTCATGGAGCCTGGGGAATGGAGGCAAGGGCAAAACCTGATCGACACTTAGGATGTGCAAGGCCCCAATAGAGCCTCAAATGAAGCGAAGAAGCAGCGCAACCTCCTGAGACAATGGTGCAACTCCCCAGCTGGAGCACTGGAGTGGCAAGATAGGATGGTAGATGCTTAATGGATGCTTCCTTCAGCCTGTCTCATCACACAGATGAGATTGGGCCATGTATGTTAGGTTGGCCTACAATGAACAGGGCGTTGAATAAAGAGTTGTGTTTATGTTGACATGTGTGGATAATTATTACATTATTATTGATAATAAAGGGCCATAGGTGTGGCACCTGGAAGGGTGGACCATACAGTACCACTATGCTTGCACTGGTGGTTTATCTATCCCACAGCTAACCTAACCCATCCCACAGCTATTACCCATACCACAGGTATCCTAACCCATCCCACAGCTATCCTAACCCATCCCACAGCTATTACCCATCCCACAGGTATCCTAACCCATCCCACAGGTATCCTAACCCATCCCAAAGCTATGCTTACCCATCCCACAGCTATTACCCATCCCACAGGTATCCTAACCCATCCCCAAGCTATCCTTACCCATTCCACAAGCATGCAAAGGCTTAAACCATTTCTAACAGTTTCCAGCAAGACTTTATCAAAAAGAAGAAATGAAGCAAATGTGTGAATCATAAATAGACTTTATTAACAACAAGCTATAAGACAAAAATGAGTCTCTGGCACTCCTCTTGGTCTCTCAGTCCCAGGGGTGAAGGGTGCAGGTGCTGTGGAGCTGGCTGGTGCTGGAGTGCTTGTCACCAGCTCCTTCATAAGCAGAAGCAGCAGAAGCGCTATCCCCAGAAGAGCGAGCCCGTGCTGCAGAAGCCCCAGCAGAACCAGAGTGAGGGCCAGGGGGCGGGATGGTAGCCCTGTCCCTCTTGCCAGGGCTGGCAGCAGATGGCTGAGGCTTGCTGTGCTTCCGTATGGTTGTGGGGTTTGTGGCTTGCAGGGAGGCTGGCAGGAACCAAGGCTGGCAGAAAGGCTGGCAGGGAGGCTGGCAGGGAGGCAGGCACCAAGGCTGGCAGGAAGGCTGGCAGGCAGACATGAACCTAGGCTGGCAGGCACCAAGGCAGGCAGAGATGAACCAAGGCTGGCAGGAAGGCAGGGAGCAAGGCTGGCAGCAAGGCTGGCAGGCAGACATGTAGGCAGGGCAGGCAAAGCAGTCGATGTGTCTGGCAGCAGGTCTTTCCTTTGAATGGCGACCTGCTTCAGAGCTGCTTCCGTTATATCCGTGGGGCTGATGCAATGCATCCTCCCTGCATGCGCAGTGAATGACAGGCATCCGCTAGGCTACCGCTCTGCATCCGCTTCATCCGTTCGGCGTCCGCTCTGCTTCCGCTCTTTCCGTTCCACGTCCACTTCGCTGAGGCCCCCCGGAAGCCCTGCGGTTGTGCCACCCACTCCCATCCGCTCCCATCCACTTCCATCTGCTGGGCTTCTGTTCTGCATCCACTTTGCATCCGCCCTGCGTCCTCCCCGCGTCCGTGTTATCCGCTCTGGTTATGCAAATTTTCGCCCCTTTTGAGAGCGGATAACAACGGATATAACATTTTGCTCATCCGCTGTTTCCTTTTTGCATCTGTTGGCCAGTGTGACATGGGCTTTAAACCATTTCTAAAAGTTTTCACCAAGACTTTATTGACAAAAATAAATGAAGCAATTGTGTGAAGCAAAGATAATCTTTATTAATAACAAGTTGTGAAAGAAAAATGACCCAAGTCAAGTGTCCAAAGCAAAAATAAAGTCAACAGGTAGCCACCCAGTCTCTGGCACTCTTCTTGGTCACTCTGAGGCGTGCCCAGTCTCAGGGGTGAAGGGTCCAGGTGCTGTGGAGGTGGCTGCTGTTGGAGTGCTGGTCTGAGGCACCACTGGGGTGTCTGGCCCCGAGAGGGCAACAGGGGACGGTGTGTTGAGGAAGCTCTCAGACAACTGGCTCAGCCCCGTGATGTTGAGAGCCCCTTCCTCCATGACATGGGGTGTTAGCCCCAGTACTGATGACAGATGTACTGAGGCCGGGCTTGGCTGTGGGGTGGAGGAAGGAGAAGTGTAGTGGGGCTATCAGGTCTGCAGCTGGGTGAGGACTGGCGTCAGTGGCATCTGTGGCATGGGTGACATGGGTGGCATGGGTGGCATGGGTGGCATGGGTGGCATCGGTGGCATTGGTGGCATCAGTGGCACCGGTCTCGTCCAATGTTACATGTGCCTGGACTGGGAAGGGCTGCTGCCTGTGCTGCTGGACCTCCTGGTAGCCATACCCTTGGTAGGTGACAGCCTGTGGAAAGCCTTGGAAGGGTGGTGACATCACCTGGGGTGGAGGAGCAGACCTGGACTGGGTGGGAGCAGGTTCAGCTGGGTCTGGAGGGTTGTGGAGAAGATCAGTGATCCTATCCTTCACCACCTAGTACTGGGTTTCTGACATGTTCCTGAGGGTCTGGTTGATGTAGGTGAGGAAGGGCTTGTGGTTGGAGGATGGGACGTCGGTGTGTACCAGCTGAGAGAGGAGATCTACGCTGCCCCTGATGGTGTCTCTTATCTCCAGCAGGACAGTGTGGCTCTGTCCCTCCGGTTTGCCTCTCTGCCTTTCTGTGGAGGTTGAGCTGGAGGTGGATGCGGCTTGGGCTGTGGTGGAAGTGCTGTCTCCTTTCTCCCATTGCGTCAGGGGGTCCTCCATGCGCTCTGCCATGGGTAGTACAGCTGTCGGGGGGGTCTCCATCGTGGCACGCTCCACAGATACCTGCCTGGAGACAGGAGCTGACTCTTGGCCGGAAGAGGACTGGCTCTCAACAGGCTGCCTGAGAGAGAGGGTTGTGAGAGGGGCTGCTCCTCGGTGGCGGATCTCACCCTCCAGGAAGCTGCACTTGGCCATCACATAGGTCTCTCTGTCCATCAGCTTGACCGCGGCCTGGCCAGATTTCTTGAGGTGCAGCTTCCCATACAAGGTGTGCATGTGCTTCCACCAGCCGAGGAGCACCTCTGAAATGTAGTCCAGGCTCTCCGCCTTCTCTCTCCAAGCAGTCTGCTTCCTTTTGGTGTCCCTGTAGATCCTGTGTCCCTTCCGCCATAAATACTCATTCTCTCTCAGCCACTCCAGCACCTCATCCTCATGTTCCTCTTATATGTTGTATTGCCTCCTCTCCCGTTCTCATGTCTGCCTCTTCCTCCCTTTGGCAGGACCATATGGGCCCTCATCAGAGGGGCTTCCAGGTTGTAGGGACTGCTCCTCCACACCACCACCACCAGCAGCAGCAGCACCATCAGGACCAGCAGGACCAGGATCAGCAGCAGCAGAGTAAACACCAGCAGCACCAGCAGTGCCAGCAGCACCAGCAGGACCAGCAGGACCAGGAGCACCAGCAGGACCAGCAGGACCAGGAGCACCAGCAGGACCAGGAGCACCAGCAGGACCAGCAGGACGAGGAGTAGCGTCAGCAGAGTAAGCACCATCACCAGGAGCAGCACCAGCAGAGTAAGCCCCAGCAGAAGCCCCAGCACCAGGAGCAGTGCCAGCAGAGTAAGACCAGCAGAAGTACCACCGCCAGAAGCAGCTTCAGCAGAGTAAGCACCAGCAGAAGCACCACCGCCTGAAGCAGCATCAGGAGAGTAAGCACCAGCAGAAGCACCACCTCCAGAAGCAGAATCAGCAGAGTAAGCACCAGCAGAAGCACCACCGCCAGAAGCAGCATCAGCAGCTCCTCCAGAAGCAGCATCAGCAGAAGCCCCAGCCCCAGAAGAGCGAGCCCAGGCTGCAGATGCCCCAGCAGAAGCAGAGTGAGGGCCATGGGGTGGGAGGGTGGCCCTGTCCCTCTTGCCAGGGCTGGCAGCAGATGGCTGAGGCTTTCTCTTCTTCCCCATGACTGTGGGGTTGCTGGCTGGCTGGCTGGCTGGCTGGCTGGCTGGCTGGCTGGCAGACAGGCTGGCAGGCAGGCCGGAGAGCTGTGTCTGGAAGCAGGTCTTTCCTCTGAATGGTCACCTGCTTGGGAGCTCCTTCCCTTTATATCCACGGGGCTGACGCAATGCATCCTCCCCGCATGCGCAGTGAATGCTAGGCATCCGCTAGGCATCCGCTAGGCATCCTCTAGGCTTCCGCTGTGCATCCGCTTCATCTGCTCGGCGTCCACTCTGCATCCGCTCTTTCCGTTCTGCGTCCGCTTTGCTGCGGTCCCCCGGAAGCTTGTGGATGTGCCATCCGCTCTCATCCGCTTCCATCCGCTAGGCTTCCGTGGAGCATCCACTTTCCATCCACCCTACGTCCTCCCCCCGTCCGTTCCTTTCTGCGTTGTCCGCTCTGGTTATGCAAATTTTTGCCCCTTTTGAGAGTGGATGGAACATTTTTCTCGTCTGCTGTGTCCTTTTTGCAAACGTTTTGCATCCGTCAGCCAGTGTGACAGGGCCTTAAAGCAATAAAAGGAAGAAAAGAAACATTATGTTGCAGTTTCTCTAATGCTTTATTTTGAATAGATGGTAGATGGCAAATAATATTTTCCCTCCCAACTTATTAAGGGAAACAAATGTTGCCACATTTATTTGAATATTTTAGTGACTGTACATGCCCCCTCCTTTGTGTAAAAAAAAGGGGGGAGGAGAAATTTAGATGTATAGCCCAATGAAACAAAGTGAAACATAAACTAAAGACTATTCCTTTTAAGTGGTGTGTTTGTGAGGGCATATTAAGTTTTTTTAAAAAAAACAACAACAAACTTTATTGATTACAAAACCAAAACATCAAACAAACACAACACACAGAAGAAGAAAGAAAAGAAATAAATAAAACAATTAAAAAACAACAACTGACAATTCTACTATCGACAATCTATGGTTCCTTGTTTGTTATCAATATTGGTGATACATTTACAAATACATCTTATTGCGAATATATAATTATGATTTACATTTAATGTTATTTACCAATATATTTTCTATTTTTGTTCTATCCAATCATACCAGCATTCCCAGCTTCTATAATATTCTGATGTTTCTTTTTCCTTAAGTGCTAAGGTTAACTTGTCCATCTCTTCACAGGCTGCTATCTTCTGTATAACCATCTCCTCTGTTGGAATATCTGCTTGTTTCCAACACTGTGCAAAGGTTATTCTGGCTGCAGTAAGAATATGCAGTATTATATGTTAAATATTTTTAGGAATTTGTCTATTAAATATCCCCAATAGGAAGAATTCTGGTTTTAATTCATTTTGCTCTGCCGTTATTTCCTCTAATCATTTTTTTATTCTGTGCCAGTAACTTTGGGCTTCAGTGCAGGACCACCACGTATGAAAAAATGTTCCCTGTTTCTTTGTACATTTCCAGCAATTCGTATTCATGTTAGGAGACATTTTCGCTATTCTCAAGTGTGAGAGATGCCATCTATAAAACATTTTATAGGCATTTTCTTTATATGCTGCTGATCTTGTAATTTTATTATTCCTTGTCCAAACCTTTTCCCATTCTAATAATGTGATGCAACGTCCTATGTTTCTGCTCCAAGCTATCATGTTGCCTTTGACTACTTCCTCTTCTAATTCTGTCTCTAGTAAATCATTTTAAAATTTAGTTATATTTTTTTTATCTGGATATTAAGTTTTAATAGACCTTGCAAATTTTACTTTTTCATTCTACTCCTTTTCTTTTGGAGCTTCTCCTTCTACAAATAAATTGTACATTCATCAGCAATTAGTGTCTTGAATATGCACCACACACACAAACACACACAACCTAACAACAAGGTTTCTTTTGTATTGCATAGAAGGACGTTGAAAGCTCAACGTGGAAGATAACCCATCTTCCTGTTATCTATAGTGACTACAAACAGTCCACAAATATCACAACTCCATAAATTCAGCTTAAAATGTGACATTTATTTATTTATTTAAAATATTTCTGTGGCCATCCATCTTAGCACAAATATGAGTGGCTCACAACACAAATAAAAACAAAAACATAAAAGCATAAAACTAAAAAAAAAACTGCCCATGGACTAGCCAGCAGTCACTGAAATAGATTGGAATTGGCCTTTGGGAAGAAATTTGCCTTGCTATGTGGTGACAATTGAAACAAGGTTAATTTGACTGATCAGAGATAATGAATAAGTCATTTCATATTGAATTTGATATATTGGTAGTTTTAAAAAATAGGCCAGCCCAAGGATCTCTTACCAAAAGTAAACTATTCTGGGATGAACTTTTGCCCCTCTGGCCAAATGTAGTGATCTGAACTAATTTGTATCACTTAGTAAAAAGGATTTTCCATGGCATATACATGTGTGCATAAACACATATATGTACATATCAATATAAACAGTGAAATAGCCATTGGTAAACTTCCCCAATGATTAGCCTGTTTTCTGATTTCTTGAGGATAAATTTTCACTTCAGAAATGGTTGTCTCTACCAGACCAAATAGTAATTCAAATTAAGGTTGTCATGGAAACAGATATTCAATGAGGGAGAAAAATCTTAAATAAAGAGGGCATTATTTTTCCTGGCAAACTTTAAACTCTTATTCTCATGCCTTATGCAACAATTCCCAGTCAAGAATAGATTTGGACTCATGTTCTGCGGTTGTTGAAGAATCTCTAGTTTTGCAGTATGACAAGGCCTTCCTGGTCGGACATGCTCCAGAGAGCCAATAAAATAAAAAAAACAAACCTTAATGTTGACTGTAATAGTGATTTATAACAGGGCTAGCTTCAGATGCAATGAAAGGCAATTTTGATTATTTATTCCTCTCTTTCCACCATACAAACAGCACACTAGTCAGGCAAACTGGATGGAAAGGGATGAGACACTCCTAAATGTTAGTTCAGGAGTGGCTCTCCCTCAGTATTTAATGGAAAAATTTCATCTTCTTTGTGTGGACAAGTAAGCCTAGGAGAAAACAAATGCTTGCTATGTTGAATTGTGTAATATTTCTTGCATGGGCAATCAAAAAGGAGGGAAACATGTGGAAGACAGGCAATCCACTTTCTAAAGCCCATGTCACACTGCCCAACGGATGCAAAAAGGACACAACGGATGAGCAAAATGTTCCATCCGTTGTTATCCACTCTCAAAAGGAGCAAAAATTTGCATAACCGGAGTGGATAACATGGACGCGGGGAGGACGCAGGGTGGATGCAAAGCAGATGCGGAACGGAAGCCCAGCAGATGGAAGCGGATGGGAGCGGATGGCACATCCACTAGGCTTCCGGGGGGCCTCAGCAAAGCGTACGCAGAATGGATACAGTGGATGCACAGCGGACACGGAACGGATGAAGCGGATGCACAGCGGATGCAGAGCGGAAGCCTAATGGATGCCTGGCGTTAATTGCGCATGCGGGGAGGATGCATTGTGTCAGGCCCGCGGATATAACGGAAGCAGCTCAGAAGCAGGTCGCCATTCAGTGGAAAGACCTGCTGCCGGAAGGATTGGCTGCCTTGCCTGCCCTGCCTGCATGTCTGCCTGCAAGCCTTGGTGCCAGCCTTGGTGCCAGCCTTGGTGCCAGCCTGCCTGCAAGCCTTCTGCCAGCCGGTCCGCCTGCCAGCCTTGCTGCCTGCCTTCCTGCCAGCCTTGGTTCATGTCTGCCTGCCATCCTTGGTGCCTGCCTGCCTGCCTGCCAGGCTTCCTGCCAGCCTTGGTGCCTGCCTTGGTGCCAGCCTTCCTGAAAGCCTTGGTGCCTGCCTGCCTGCCAGCCTTGGTGTATGCCTGCCTGCCAGCCTTGGTGTCTGCCTGCCTGCCAGCCTTCCTGCAAGACCTGGTGCCAGCCACCCTGCCAGCCTTGCTGCCAGCCTTGGTTCCTGCCAGCCTCCCTGCCAGCCAGCAACCCCACAACCATGCAGAAGCACAGCAAGCCTCAGCCATCTGCTGCCAGCCCTGGCAAGAGGGACAGGGCTACCATCCCCCCCTGGCCCTCACTCTGGTTCTGCTGGGGCTTCTGCAGCACGGGCTCGCTCTTCTGGGGCTGGCGATTCTGCTGCTTCTGCTTCTGGAGGAGCTGATGAAAAGCACTCCAGCACCAGCCACCTCCACAGCACCTGGACCCTTCACCCATGAGACTAAGCGACCAAGAGGAGTGCCAGAGACTCATTTTTGTTTTATAGCTTGTTGTTAATAAAGTCTATTTATGATTCACACACTTGCTTCATTTCTTTTTTTTTAATAAAGTCTTGCTGGAAACTTTTAGAAATGGTTTAAGCCTTTGCATGCTTGTGGAATGGGTAAGGATACCTGTGGAATGGGTAATAGCTATGGGATGGGTTAGGATAGCAGTGGGATAGATAA
>BLBF01000041.1:23892320-23909119 GCA_015471245.1 Laticauda colubrina
AGGATAGCAGTGGGATAGATAAACCTCCAGTGCAAGCATAGTGGGACTGTATGGTCCACCCTCCCAGGTGCCACACCTATGGCCCTTTATTATCAATAATAATGTAATAATTATCCACACATGTCAACATAAACACAACTCTTTATTAAATGCCTGTTCATTGTAGGCCAACCAAACATACATGGCCCAATCTCATCCGTGTGATGAGACAGGCTGAAGGAAGCATCCATCAATCATCTATCATCCTGTCTTGCCACTCCACTACTCCAGCTAGGGAGTTGCACCAGTGTTTCAGGAGGTTGCGCTGCTTCTTCGCCTCACGTGCGGCTGTGTTGGGGCCTTGCACATCCTCAGTGTCTATCAGGTTTCGCCCTTCCCTCCATTCCCCAGGCTCCATGTCCCCATTGCCTTGTTGGAGGTCCACGAGCCTGTTCTGCAAGAGTGGGTAGCAGGTGCGCATTATATTGTGCATGATGCAGCAAGTTTCCACGATCCTCCTCATGGTCTCTGGGCTATGCTGCATGGTGGTGAGAAGTACCTGGAACCTGTTGGCCAGGATGTCAAAGGCGTTCTCCACCACCCGTCTTGCCCTGAACAGCCTGTAGTTGAAGATCCTCTCTTCACGGGTGAGGCATCTCGAGGTGTAGGGCTTCATGCGGTAGGTTGTGAGGGATAAGGCATCATCCCCCACGATGAAGTAGGGCACATCTTGCTTGTCGTTGGGCAGCGGGTTTGGATCTGGGAAGCCCACCATGAGGTTGCCTTCCAGCCCCTCCTTGAGGTCACTGGCATTGTATACCTGGGCATCTGAAGATGGCCCATTGCCTGAAGCATCGATGTACATGAACTTGTAGTCTGCATCGACCATGGCGAAGAGGATGATGCTGAAGAAGCCCTTGTAGTTGTGATAAGTGGATCCCGACTTGGCTGGAGCTTTGCAGGCCACGTGCTTGCCATCTATGGCTCCAACAGCGTGGGGGAAGTTCCACCTCTGATACCACTGCTCTGCAACTTTCTTCCATCCTTCTTCAGTGGAGGGGTACTGGAGGAGCTCCTCCTTGTATTCTTCGATGATGGCCTGCACCAATTCTCTGACCACAATGCTGATGGTGTTGGGTGGCACCCTCCAGCCGTACTGCATGCTCCTGTAGGTGGTCCCGGAGGCCAGGTGGTGCAGAGTGAGTGACACCTTGAGCCCAGGTTCCAGGCTGGGCTGGAAGTTGGTGTTTGTCTTGGTCAACCTGGGCGTCAGCTGCTGCACAAGTTCGTCAAACATGGCTGGAGGCATCCTCATGAAGTCTGGAACGCCCAAGTGTCTTCGCTCCTGAGCTCCACCATCAGCTTGTTGTACAGTCCGTCCTCTGCTCTTCTGGCGAACCATCTTTGGACCCAGACTTTTTTTGGGTGCCTCCTTTTCTTCCCGTAGTAGAGTTCACAGAGCCTGTAGATGGTTTCGCACTGTTGCAGAAGGATGGTGGCTGCTGAAAGGACTTTGTCACAATCCACGGTGGACATGACTGGATGCTGTGGAAGAGGAAGTGTCAGATGAAGGCTGCAGAGGTCTGCACAGCTTGGCTGCTGTTCTGAAAGTGAGATGCAGGCGAGTTGCTCCCCCTTTTTATAGGCAGTATAGGTGTCCCTCTGCATCCTCTAGGCATCCTCTAGGCATCCTGCAGACATCCTTAATATCCGAGATTGGTCCCCTCTGCGAATGTTTTTTCCGTTTTAAACGCTTTGTTTCCATGCTGCATCCATTCTGCATCCGTTCTGCATCTGTTCTGCTTCCGTTCTGCTTCCTCCCTGCGTCCAGGTGGATGTGAGTTGCGCGGATGCATAGCGGATGCCTAGCAGATATAGCGGATGCGTAACGGATGCGTAACGGATGCGTAGCGGATGCGTAGCAGATGCAGAACGGACGAACTGGATACATTTTCCACGCAAAAGTTTTGGGCAGCCCAAAACTTTTGGAGTGGATGAAATGTCCATAAACGGATGCTGGACGGATAGAGAGGAAGCAAAACGGAGGCAGTGAGTACATCGCATTTTCCAATGGATGGCAAGCTTTTTTGTCCATTTTACATCCTCTTTGCATCCGTTGGTTCAGTGTGACATGGGCTTAACAATCATTCACACAAGATCTGTCTACACAGGCCTGTTTGACATCCATCTTGGCAAGATGATCCTAGAGCAAGGGTGTCAAATTCAAGGCCTGCGGGCTGGAACTGTCCCGTGAGGTGCTTAGATCTGTCCCATGGGGCCACCCTGGAAACAGCGAAAGCCTGTGGTGCTTCTGCCAGCAAAAACAGAGCTTGGGAGAGTTGCCTGCAGCCCCCCCCCCCCCCGAGCTCCATTTTTAGCTGTAATGGCTTCCTGTAATCCTCTGCCAATGAAAATGAAGCTCAGGAAACTGCACAGAGCTTTGGAGGACTTTTTTTCTGACAGAGCATTTGGGACACTACAGGAGCCCTCAACATGAGTAATATCAAGCTGGCCAAGCCTACCTTGGCTACACCCACGTGGCCCTCTTAGCCTACAACCCTGATGTGGCCCTCAGTGAAATTGAGTTTGACATCCATGTCCTAGATGATCCTTTGCCTGAAGGTGCAGAGGTGGCCATGCTCTCCCAGTCTCTGAGTTTGGTGGTTTTCTTGCAGATATTTCATTATCAAACAAGGTAATATCATCAGTGCTAGAAGGGAGTAGAATTTGCTCTCATTTTATATATCAATGACTTGACCTGTCTGTGGTGGGGGCGGGGCCTTGATGGTTCTTTGATTAGGCTGTTGTTTACTACTAGTTTGTTTGTCTATATTGGTAATTCCTTGATTGGATTATTATTTACTTCTTGACTGTTGGTCTAATATTAATCTTGGTGTTAATCTCTGCTTATCTGGGTGTTGATTGCAAAATAAGTTGTTTTGATATTTTTATTTTCTTTTTTTGTCTGAAACATCCAAAAAGACCATAACCACCAACTCTGATAGAGCAATACATCAGAATATACAATGAGTGCAAACCCAACTCCTTACTAGCACTGATGATAGCACTTAGGACTTTAGATTGATATACCACTTCATAGTGCTTTACAGCCTCTTTAAGTGGTTAAAGAGTCTGCATATTGCCCGGAACAATCTGGGTCCTCTTTTTACTGACCTAGGAAGCATGGAAGGCTGAGTCAACCTCGAGCCAGTCAGGATCAAACTCCTGGCAGTGGAACGAAAAGTTGGAATACTGAATCTAAGCACTGTGCCATCATGGCTTTTGATGTTACTTAGTTTGGGTAACAAAATGTCTTTGGTGAAAACCACCAAGCTCAGCGAACACCAAAAATCTTACAATTCAACAAAGCTACAAATATTTTTGTCTATATCCCACTTCTGCCATTAAACCTTCCAATTGTTGAGCGCTCTTTTCCATTGACAACTCAATGTCCTTCCCATTTGTTACAAACAGCAGATGTTCATTTCTCTGGAGACATGCATTCCAGCTGGACACTTAAAGGCATCACTTTGAGAGAGGCATTGGGAGAAATATTAATAGGTCAGGTGCTCATGAAGAATGTCTCAGTTCATCATGCAATTTGTTTGTCCCAATCCCTTTCCAATGATAGTATAGGATAGCCAACTGGAATGACAAGTGGCACCAATGCAATGAAGCAGCTAATACAAACAATAGAACGGGAGAACAGGAAATGGGCTTTGATTCAATTTGCCAGCCACCCTATTCTGCTACCTAAAACAGTTGCTTCATTCAGTATAATGCTAGGAAACTCCTGGCATTCTGTAGCATCAGATAGATGTTAATCTATGTGAAATATCACATGCCCACCCAAATATAATGCTTTTCAGAAACATAATTTACTCAAAGGCATGTAATCTGCATCTCTATCAATTAAATTAAACTGATAGGAGATTATAAATGCAAAGGATGCATTTATTTTTCACACCTTTCACTAAATCCATATCAAGGATAAATTTAATGGCTGAACCCTCACTAAACGTGAAGGGAGACAGAGCTGGCCTTGAATATATGATGTAGCACCTCTTAGGAGAACATGAATTTAAGGCCCTGTCACACTGGCCGACGGATGCAAAACGTTTGTAAAAAGGACACAGCGGACGAGCAAAATGTTCCATCCGTTGTTATCCGCTCTCAAAAGTGCCCTGAATTTGCATAACCAGAGCGAACAACACGGAAAGGAACGGATGGGGGGAGGACGTAGGGCGGATGGAAAGTGGATGCTCCACGGAAGCCTAGCATATGGAAGCGGATGGAAGCGGATGGCATATCCGCAAGGCTTCCGAGGGAGCACAGTAAAGTGGACGCAGAACGGAAAGAGTGATTGCAGAGCGGATGCCGAGTGGATGAAGTGGATGCAGAGCGGAAGCCTAAAGGAAGCCTAGCGGATGCCTAACGTTCACTGTGCATGTGGGGAGGATGCATTTCGTCAGCCCCGCGGATATAAAGGGAAGCAGCTCGCAAGCAGGTCACCATTCAGAGGAAAGACCTGCTTCCAGACACAGCTTGCCAGCCAGCCAGCCAGCCAGCAACCCAACAACCATGGGGAAGAAACGGAAGCCTCTGTCATCTGCTGCCAGCCCTGGCAAGAGGGACAGGGCCACCTTCCCATCCCCTGGCCCTGACTCTGCTTCTGCTGGGGCTTCTGCTGCCCGGGCTCGCTCTTCTGGTGCTGGTGCTTCTGCTGATGCTGCTTCTGGAGGTGGTGCTTCTGCTGATGCTGCTTCTGGTGGTGGTGCTTCTGCTGATGCTGCTTCTGGTGCTGGTGCTTCCGCTAGTGCTTACTCTGCTGGCACTGCTCCTGGTGCTGGTGCTTCTGCTGGTGCTTACTCTGCTGGCACTGCTCCTGGTGCTGGTGCTTCTGCTGGTGCTTACTCTGCTGGAACTGCTCCTGGTGCTGGTGCTTCTGTTGGTGCTTACTCTGCTGGCACTGCTCCTGGTCCTGTTGCTTCTGCTGGTGCTTACTCTGCTGGCAATGCTCCTGATGCTGGTGCTTCTGCTGGTGCTTACTCTGCTGGCACTGCTCCAGGTCCTGGTGCTTCTGCTGGTGCTTACTCTGCTGGTGCTGCTCCTGGTCCTGCTGGTACTCCTTGTCCTGCTGGTGCTCCTGGTCCTGCTGGTGCTCCTGGACCTGCTGGTGCTCCTGGTCCCGCTGGTCCTGCTGGTCCTGCTGATCCTGCTGGTCCTGCTCATGCCCCTGGTCCTGCTCCTGGTGCTGCTTGTGCTGCTGGTGCTCCTGGTCCTGCTGGTGCTGCTGGTGCTCCTGGTTCTGCTGGTCCTGCTGGTCCTGCTTTTGCTGCTACTGTTGTAGCTGCTGCTGCTGCTGGTGGTGGTGGTGTGGAGGAGCAGCCCCTACAACCTCTAAGCCCTTCTGATGAGGGCCCATAGGGCCCTGCCAAAGGGAGGAAGAGGCAGACGCGTGAATGGGAGAGGAGGCAATACATCATAGAAGAGGAACATGAGGAGGAGTTGCTGGAGTGGCTGAGGGAGAATGAATATCTTTGGCAGAAGGGACACAGGCTCTATCGAGACACCAAGAGGAAGCAGGCTGCTTGGAGAGAGAAGGTGGAGAGCCTGGGCTACACTTCGGAGGTGCTCCTCGGCTGGTGGAAGCACATGCACACCTGGTACGGGAAGCTGCACCTCAAGAAATCTGGCCAGGCCGTGGTCAAGCTGACGGATCGGGAGACCTACGTGATGGCCAAGTGCAGCTCCTTGGAGGATGAGATCCGCCACCGATAAGCAGCCCCTCTCACAACCCTCTCTCTCAGGCAGCCTGCTGAGAGCCAGTCCTCTTCTGGCCAAGAGTCAGCTCCTGTGTCCAGGCAGGTATCTGGGGCACATACCACGACGGAGACCCCCCCGATAGCTGTACTACCCCTGGCGGAGTGCACGGAGGACCCCCTGACGCAGTGGGAGAAAGGAGACGGCACTTCCACCACAGCCCAACCCGCATCCACCCCCAGAGAAAGGCAGAGAGGCAGACTGGAGGGGCAGAGCCACACTGTCCTGCTGGAGATAAAAGACACCATCAAGAGCAGCGTAGATCTCCTCTCTCAGCTGGTACACACCGATGCCCCATCCTCCAACTGCAAGCCCTTCCTCACATATGTCAACCAGACTCTCATGAACATGTCAGAACTCCAGTACCAGGTGGTGAAGGACAGGATCACTGATCTTCTTCTCAACCCTCCAGACCAAGCTGAACCTGCTCCCACCCAGTCCAGGCCTGCTCCTCCACCCCAGGTGATGTCACTGCCCTTTCAAGGCTTTCCACAGGCCCTCACCTACCAAGGCTACAGCTACCAGGAGGTCCAGCAGCACAGGCAGCAGCCCTTCCCAGTCCAGGCACAAGTACATCGGACGCCACCGGTGCCACTCATGCCACCGATGCCAGCCACGCCATATATACCACCCACGCCACCAATGCCCCCGATGCCAGTCTTCCCCCAGCTGCAGACCAGACATCCCCACTACACTGCTCCTTCCTCCACCCCACAGCCAAGCCCGGCCTCAGTACATCTGTCATTGGTATTGGGGCTGACACCCCATGTCATGGAGGAAGGGCTCTCAACATCACGGGGCTGAGCCAGTTGTCTGAGAGCTTCCTCAACACACCGTCCCCTGTTGCCCTCTCGGGGCCAGGCACCCCATTGGTGCCTCAGTCCAGCAATCCAGCAGCAGCCACCTCCACAGCACCTGGACCCTTCACCCCTGAGACTGGGCACGCCTCAGAGTGACCAAGAAGAGTGCCAGAGATTGGGTGGCTATCTGTTGACTTTATTTTTGCTTTGGACACTTGACTTGGGTCACTTTTCTTTTACAACTTGTTATTAATAAAGATTATCTTTGCTTCACACACTTGCTTCATTTATTTTTGTCAATAAAGTCTTGGTGAAAACTTTTAGAAATGGTTTAAGCCTTTGCATGCTTTTGGGATGGGTAAGGATAGCAGTGGGATAGGTAATAGCTGTGGGATGGGCAGGGATACCTGTGGGATGGACAGGGATAACTTTGGGATGGGTAATAGCTGTGGGATAGATAAACCTCCAGTGCAAGCATAGTGGGACTGTATGGTCCACCCTCCCAGGTGCCACACCTATTGCCCTTTATTATCAATAATAATGTAATCAATCATCCACACATGTCAACATAAACACAACTCTTTATTAAATGCCCTGTTCATTGTAGGCCCACCCAACATACATGGCCCAATCTCATCCGTGTGATGAGACAGGCTGAAGGAAGCATCCATTCATCATCTATCATCCTGTCTTGCCACTCCACTGCTCCAGCTGGGGAGTTGCACCAGTGTCTCAGGAGTTGCGCTGCTTCTTCCCTTTATGTGAAGCTGTGTTGGGGCCTTGCACATCCTTAGAGTCTATCAGGTTTCGCCCTTGCCTGCATTCCCCAAGCTTCATGTCCCCATTGCCTTGTTGGAGGTCCACGAGCCTGTTCTGCAAGAGTGGGTAGCAGGTGAACATGAGATTGTGCAGGATGCAGCAAGCTTCCACGATCCTCCTCACGGTCTCTGGGCGATGCTGCATGGTGGTGAGAAGTACCTGGAACCTGTTGGCCAGGATGCCAAAGGCGTTCTCCACCACCTGCCTTGCCCTGGACAGCCTGTAGTTGAAGATTCTCTCTTCACGGGTGAGGCATCTCAAGGTGTAGGGCTTCATGAGGTAGGTTCTGAGGGAGAAGGCATCATCCCCCACGATGAAGTAGGGCACATCTTGTGTGTCGTTGGGCAGGGGGTCTGGATCTGGGAAGCCCTTGATGAGGTTGCGTTCCAGCCCCTCCTTGAGGTCACTGGCATTGTATACCTGGGCATCTGAAGCTGACCCGTTGCCTGAAGCATCGATGTACATGAACTTGTATTCAGTATCGACCATGGTGAAGAGGATGATGCTGAAGAAGCCCTTAGAGTTGAAATAAGTGGACCCCGACTTGGCTGGCGCTTTGCAGGCCACGTGCTTGCCATCTATGGCTCCAACGGTGTGGGGGAAGTTCCACTTCTGATACCACTGCTCTGCAACTTTCTTCCAGCCTTCTTCAGTGGAGGGTCACTGGAGGAGTTCCTGCAGGTATTCTTCGATGATGGCCTGCACCACTTCTCTGACCACAATGCTGATGGTGTTATGTATCACCCTCCAGCCATACTGCATGCTCCTGTAGGTGGTCCCTGAGGCCAGGTGGCACAGAGTCAGTGCCACCTTGAGCCCAGGTTCCAGGCTGGGCTGGAAGTTGGTGCTCTGCTTGGTCAACCTGGGTCTCAGCCGCTCCACAACTTCGTCAAACATGGCTGGAGGCATCCTCATGAAGTTCTGGAATGCATAAGGGTCTTCGTTCCTCAGCTTGTTGTACAGTCCATACTCTGCTCTTCTCCCGAACCATCTTCGGACCCAGACTCTTCTTGGCCGCCTCCTTTTCTTCCTGTAGAACAGTTGAAAGAACCTGTAGATGGCTTCCCACTGCTGCAGAACAATGGTGGCTACCAAAAGAACTGTGTTATGATCCATGGTGGAGATGACTGGATGCTGTGGAAGAGCAAGAGTCAGATGAAGGCTGCAGAGGTCTGCACAGCAGGGCTGCTGGACTGAAAGTGAGATCCAGGTGAGTTGCTCCCCCTTTTTATAGGCAATATAGGTTTTCCACTATGTGTCCTTTTGCATCCTCTAGGCATCCTCTGGACATCTTTAATATCCGAGATAGGTCCCCTCTGTGAACATTTTTTCCATTTTAAATGCTTTCTTTGCGAGCTGCATCCACTTTCATCCTTTCTCTGTCCATGCTACTTATGCTGCGCATCCATTCTGCATCCGTTTTGCTTCCTCCCTGTGTCCATTTTCCGCTGGAGCGTATTTGAATTGCGTGGATGCGCAGAGGATGCCTAGCGGATATAGCGGACACGTAATGGATGACGACGGATGTAAAACGGATGTTCCCCATATGCGTTGCAGATGCAGAATGGACGCATTGGATACATTTTCCACTGAAAAAGTTTTGTGCAGCTGAAAACTTTTTGAGTGGATGGAACCTCAGCCGACGGATGCTGGATGGATAGAGAGGATGAAACACGTATGCAGTGAGTACAGAACAGATGAATCGCGTTAACCAACGGATGGCAAGTGTTTCTCTCCGTTTTACATCCTCTTTCCATCCGTTGGTGCAGAGTGACATGGGCTTTAGCACAGAAAAACAGGAAGGCATGAGAAAGAAACTCAAGAATGGCCTGCCTTGACTCTCCTTGGTATAAGGAGAACCACTCTCAAGCTTTCAGTTTTCTTAAAAGTCTATATCGATAAAGCAGATATTCTAATAATTGTGACTTGGTCTACATTGAAGAGACTGACATCAGGCCATTCCTAGTAGCTGAGATTCTCTTCATGTAAAAATCCTCTTAGCTAAAGAGAAATTAATTCTATACAAGCAAGAAAATGGGTTGTGGAGTCCTGAAATAGATAGACAGAAAAACTTCAAATTGAAGGCCATTTGAAAAATGCCATTTAAGAATCTTCCACCATGAAAAATATATCCTCCATATAAAATGTAAGCACAACAAAGAAAAATATACTACTAAGTCCTCTGCTAATTTTCCATATATATAAAAAAGTTTCTTTTAATAGCATAAAAGCATTTAAATATGTGTTAATTCACCTGTATACTGAAATACTGCTATAAGTCCATTCAAAAACTTTAGAACTTTTTTTGCTGGAGATAAAACTCAAAATGGAAAAAAAAGTAATTAAATCACATGTATGAAGGTTTCACCATAGTACTTATATTACAGAACAGATAACAGATAATCAGAGGTGGAAGTGACATTGTAGGTCATCTAGTCCAACCCCCCACCCAAGCGGGAGACCCTACAACATTTCTGACAAATGGCAGTCCAATCTCTTCTTGAAAATCTCAAGTGATGGCGCTCCCACAACTTCCGAGTCAAGCTGTTCCATTGGTTGATTGTTCTCACTGTCAGAAAGTTTCTCCTTATTTCCAGGTTAAATCTCTCCTTTTTCAGTTTCCATCCATGATTCCTTGTCTGGCCTACAGGCGCTTTGGAGAATAGCTGGACTCCTTCCACTCTGTGGCAGCCCCTCAAATATTGGAAGACTGCTATCATGTCTCCCCTGGTCCTTCTCTTCACTAGACTAGCCATGCCCGGTTTCTGTAACTGTTCTTCATATGTTTTAGCCTCCAGTCCCCTAATCATCTTGGTTGCTCTTCTCTATATTTTTGAGCGGATGAACTTTCTGCTGCGTCCATTCTATATCCACTACACATACATGAAACAGACGTTCTACATCCGTTACACGTCCACTGTATATGCTCAGCATCCACTGCGCATCCGTGCAACTCGCATCCGCTCCAGTGGAAAACAGAAAGAGGGAGGAAGTGAAACGGACATGGAACAGATGTGCAGCGTTAGTAGTACGGACATAGAAAGGATGAAAGCGGGTGCAGCTCCGCATATAAAGCATTAAAACGGAAAAAACGTTCGTATAGAAGACGTATCTCGGATATTTAGGGGAGGAAATCACCTGGATCTCACTTTCAGTCCAGCAGCCCTGCTGTGCAGACCTCTTCAACCTTGCTCTTGCTCTTGCTCTTGCTCTTCCACAGCATCCAGTCATCTCCACCATGGATCGTCGCACACTCCTTTTGGTAGCCGCCATAATTATACAACAGTGCGAAGCCCTCTTCAGGCTCTTTCACCTGTTCTACACAAGGAAAAAGAGGCATCCAAGAAGTGTGTGGGTCTGAAGATGGATCGGGAGAAGAGCCGAGTGTGGACTGTATGACAAGCTGATGGTGGAGCTGAGGAACGAAGACACTCGTGCATTCCAGCACTTCATGAGGATGCCTCCAGCCATGTTTGATGAAGTTGTGGAGCGGCTGAGACCCAGGTTGATCAAGGCAAACACCAACTTCTGGCACAGCCTGGACCCTGGACTGAAGGTGGCACTGACTCTGTGCCACCTGGCCTCCGGGACCACGTACAGGAACATGCAGTACACCTGGAAGGTGCCACACAACACCACCACTGAAGAAGGCTGGAAGAAAGTTGCAGAGCAGTGGTATCAGAAGTGGAACTTACTCCACACCGTTGAAGCCATAGATGGGAAGCACGTGGCCTGCAAAGCTCCAGCCAAGTCGGGGTCCACTCATGACAACTACAAGGGCTTCTTCAGCATCATCCTCTTTGCCATGGTCTATGCTGACTACAAGTTCATGTACATCGATGCTTCAGGCAACAGGTCAGCTTCAGATGCCCAGGTATACAATGCCTGTGACCTCAAGGAGGGGCTGGAATGCAATCTCATCATGGGCTTCCCAGATGCAGACCCCCTGCCCAACAACACGGAAGATGTGCCCTACTTCATCATGGGGGATGACACCTTCTCCCTCAGAACCTACCTCATGAAGCCCTACAGCTCCAGATGCCTCACTCGAGAAGAGAGGATCTTCAACTACAGGCTGTCCAGGGCAAGACGGGTGGTGGAGAATGCCTTTGGCATCCTGGCCAACAGGTTCCAGTAACTTCTCACCGCTATGCAGTATCGGCCAGAGACTGTGAGGAACATCGTGGAAGCTTGCTGCATCCTGCACAATCTCATGTGCACCCGCTACCCAGTGTTGCAGAACAGGCTTTTGGACCGCCAACAAGGCAATGGGGACATGGAGCCTGGTGAATGGAGGCAAGGGCAAAACCTGATAGACACTGTGGATATGACAGGCCCCAATAGAGCTTCACGTGAAGGGAAGAAGCAGCGCAACCTCCTGAAACACTGGCGCAAATCCCCAGCTGGAGCAGTGGAGTGGCAAGATAGGATGGGAGATGCTTAATGGATGCTTCCTTGAGCCTGTCTCATCACACTGATGAGATTGTGCCATATATATTGAGTGGCCCTACAATGAACAGGGCATTTAATAAAAAGTTGTGTTTCTGTTGAAATGTGTTGATGACTGATTAAATTGTTATTGATAATAAAGGGCCATAGGTGTGGCACCTGGGAGGGTGGACCATACAGTCCCACTATGCTTGCACTGAAGGTTTATCTATCCTACAGCTATTACCCATCCCACAGCTATTACCCATCCCACAAGTATCCCTGCCCATCCCAAAGCTATCCTTACCCATCCCACAAGCATACTAAGGCTTAAACCATTTCTAAAAGTTTCCACCAAGACTTTATTTACTAAAAGAACTGAACCAAGTGTGTGAAGCAAAGATAACCTTTATTAATAACAAATTATAGGACTTTATTAAAAAAGCAAAATGAACCAAGAAAAGTGTCCCAAGCAAAGATAAAGTCAACAGGTAACAACCCAGTCTCTGGCACTCTTCTTGGTCACTCTGAGGCGTGCCCATGGTCTCAGGGGTGAAGGGTCCAGGTGCTGTGGAGGTGGCAGTGGCTGGAGTGCTGGTCTGAGGCACCATTGGGGTGCCTGGCCCCGAGAGGACAACAGGGGATGGTGTGTGCAGGAAGCTCTCAGAGAGCTGGCTCAGACCCGTAATGTTGAGAGGCCCTTCCTCCAGGACATGGGATGTCAGTCCCAAGACTGATGACAGATGTTCTGAGGCCGGGCTTGGCTGTGGGGTGGAGGAAGGAGGAGTGTAGTGGGGATGTCTGGTCTGCAGCTGAGTGAGGTGAGGCGTCGGTGGCATCTGTGGCGTCGGTGGCATCTGTGGTATCTGTGGTATCAGTGGCATCGGTGGGACCTGTGGTGTATGATGTACCTGTGCCTGGACTGGGAAGGGCTGCCTGTGTTGCTGGAACTCCTGGTCGCCGTAGCCTTGGTAGGTGAGGGGCTGTGGAAAGCCTTGGAAGGGATGTGACATACCTGGGCTGGAGGAGCAGACCTGGAGTGGGTCAGAGCCGGTTCAGCTGGGCCTGGAGGTTGGTGCAGAAGACCTGTGATCCTCTCCTTGATCACCTGGTACCGGGATTCGGGCATTTCCATGAGGGTCTGGTTCACGTAGGTGAGGAAGGGCTTTCTGTTAAAGGATGGTATGTTGAAGTGTACCAGCTGAGAGAGGAGATCTACGCTGCTCTTGATGGTGTCCCTAATCTCCAAGAGTACAGTGTGGCTCTGTCCCTCTGGCTCTCTGCCTGCTTTCTGTGGAGGTGGAGCTGGGTGTGGGTGTGAGTTGGTCTCTGGTGGCAGCGGCCTCTTTTTGCTCCATCTGCGTCAGGGGATCCTCCATGTGCTCTGGCACGGGGAGTGCAGCTGTCAGGGGGGGTCTCCATTGTGGGGCGCTCCACAGATACCTGCCTGGACACAGGAGCTGACTCTTGCCCAGAAGAGGACTGGCTCTCTGTGGGCTGCCTGAGAGACAGGGTTGACAGAGGGGCTGCTCCTCGGTGGTGGACCTCACCCTCCAAGAAGCTGCACTTTGCCATGACATAGGTCTCCTGGTCGGTGAGCTTGACTATGGCCTGGCCAGACTTTTTCAGGTGCAGCTTCCCGTACCAGGTGTGCATGTGCTTCCACCACCCCAGGAGGACATCCAAAGTGTAGCCCAGGCTCTCCGCCTTCTCTCTCCAAGCCACCTGCTTCCACTTGGTGTCTTGATAGAGCCTGTGTCCCTTCCTCCAGAGGTACTCGTTCTCCCTCAGCCATTCGAGCACCTCCTCCTCATGTTCCTCTGCAATGGAGTACTGTCTCCTCTCTCCCTTTTCTCACGAATGCCTCTTCCTCTCTCTGACAGGACCTTCTGGGCCCTCATCAGCAGGGCTTTGAGGTTCTAGGGGCTGGTCCACCATACCACCACCACCACCACCACCAACAGCAGCAGCAGCAGTAGCACCAGCAGCACCAGCAGCAGAGTCAGCACCAGCAGAAGCACGAGCAGCAGCAGCAGCACAAGCAGAATCAGCACCAGCAGCAGAAGAAGAAGCAGCAGCAGCACCAGCAGCAGAAGCCCCAGCAGAAGCAGAGTCAGGACCAGGGGGTGGGATGGTGGTCCTGTCCTTCTTGCCAGGGCTGGCAGGAGTTGGCACAGGCTTCCTTTTCTTCCCCATGGTTGTTGGCTGAAGATGTGTTTGGCAACATGTCTTTCCTCTGAATGGTGACCTGCTTGCGAGCTGCTTCCCTTTATATCCGCGGGGCTGATGCAATGCATCCTTCCCACATGCGCAGTGAATGCTTTGCATCTGCTAGGCATCCGTGATGCATCTGCGTCATCCGCTTGACCTCCACTCTGCATCTGCTCCTTCCGCTGCGCATCCGCTTCGCTGTTCTCCCACGGAAGCCCTACGGATGTGTCATCCACTTCCATCCGCTTCCATCCGCTAGGCTTCCATTGAGCATCTGCTAAACATCCTCTCTACGTCTTTCCCACATCCATTCCTTTCCATTGTTGTCCGTTCTCTTTATGCAAATTTGGGGCACTTTTGAGAGCGGATAACAACAGATGGAAAATTTGCTCGTCCGCTCTGTCCTTTTTACATACGTTTTGCATCCGTTCGGCCAATGTGACCTAGCCTTTTTGTGGTGAACAAAACTGGATGCAGTACTCTAGGTGTGGTCTTACTAAGGCTTTATAGAGTGGTATTAGTACTTTCCTTGATCTTGACTGTAATCCCTCTGTTAATACAACTACGGATAGCTTTTTTGGCTACTGCTGTACACTGCTGGCTCATATTTAGCTGGTTGTCCACTAAGACTCCAAAATCCCTCTCACAGTTACTGTTCTTGAGCCTGGTTTCACCCAGTCTATATGTGTACTTTTGTTTTTTCTTGCCTCAGTGTTGGACTTTACTTTTCTCTATATTGAATTTCATTTTATTATATATGGCCCAGTGTCCTAGTCTGTCAAGATCCATCTGGATGTTGAGCCTGTCTTCTTGGGTCTTATCTCTTCCTGCCAGTTTAGTATCAGCTGCAAATTTGGTAAGTTCCCCTTCTATTCCCTCATCTAAGTCGTTAATGAAGATATTAAAGAGTACTGGGCCTAAGATGGAACCTTGTGGCACCTCACTGTTTACTCCTCTCCATGTAGACTTAGACCCATTAAGGACTATTCATTGAGTACGGTTTGCCAGCCAGTTGCGAGTCCATCTAGGGTGGTGCTATCTATTCCACTTTTTTCTAGCTTACTAAGAAGTAGGTTGTGGTCTACTTTATCGAATGCCTGTATTATGTCTACAGTATTTTGCTGGTCTACTAATTTAGTCACTGTGTTGAAGAATGAAATAAGATTGGTTTGGCATGATCTGCTTTAACAAACCTGTGCTGACTGCTAGTTATTACTTTACTTGTTTCTAGATGTTAGCAGATCTGTTTTTTTATTATCTTTTCCAATATCTTTCCGGGTATTGATGTTAGGCTGATTGGTCTATAGTTTCCTGGGTCTGTTTTTTTTTTCCTTTTTTGAAGATGGGAACAACATCAGCTCTTTTCCAGTCCTCTGGTAGTTCCCCGGCGCTCCAGGATTTTTGAAAGATATGGTGCAGTGATTCTGAGATGACCTCTGCCAGCTCCTTTAAAACTCTGGGATGATTTGTTTTAATCAAGATCAGAGAGGTGTTCTCTTACTATTTTTTTGCTTATTTTAACTTTTATTTCTGGCCTGTCTTTTACAGTTATGTTTTTGGTGGGTTGAATTACAGTTTCTTTTTGCGTGAAGACAGATGCAAAGAATGAGTTAAGCAGTTCTGCTTTCTCTCTGTTACTTCCTTGTCATTTTCTCTCTTTAGTGGACCGACTGTTTCCTTGATTTTTTTTTCTTGTTATTTATATGTTGGAAGAAACTTTTTTTTATTATCTTTGACTTTTTTTGCAAGCCTTTGTTCGTTCTGAGCCTTTGCTCTCCTCATTCTGAGCCTTTGCTCTCTGAACCTTTGGTATATCAAAGGGAGGAAGAGACACACAACAATCTTTGAGCAACCTGGCAATCAAGTAAGACATTTAAATTATTTTGGATACTTCTTAACACTACTAGAAGCACTAATAATGAAGATAGAACTTAAATACTAGGTATATAATGAGAAAGCAAGACCTCTAGCTGCTTGGAAAAGTGAAGAATATCAAAGAGCAGAAAGTAACTATCAGATATGAAATAAATATGGAATTGCAAGAACTCAAAGAAGGATGTGAAGACAGATAGTCTTGGTGAAATGATGTCTACTGGATCAAAGAATCCAGTATAATTCCCTAGAATGGGAAAAAAATGAATCTACAAGGAAACTGCAGGAATCAGAGCAGAAGTGCTTCTTAGTATCATTTATTGGAGAATGTAAGTGCATATGTGTTATTTCTTGAGCACTTCCATTTTTTCTGGATGGCCATTGAGATGACGACTAAGATAAGAGTTGAATGGACCATGTATTTATCTGGTCTAATCCCAAGTTCTTGGCTTTCTAACATGTCATGAAAAGTCATTTCAGCATTGCTCAAACAAAAAGTTCTATCAAAGTCTGTCTGTCTGTCTATCAATCATTTATCTATCATTTATTTCTATCTTTTCTTTTCTGTACACTGACAGCATTTGCACCAAGACAAATTCCTTGTGTTTCCAATCACACTTGGCCAATAAAGAATTCTATTCTATTCTGTTCTATTCTATTCTATTCTATTCTATTCTGTTCTGTTCTGTTCTGTTCTGTTCTGTTCTGTTCTGTTCTGTTCCATCCATCTATTTCTATCTTCTCTGTTTATCTAATATTCTATGCATCTGTCCATCCATCCATCCATCCAGCTACCTACCTATCATCTATCTATCTATCTATCTATCTATCTATCTATCTATCTATCTATCTATCTATCTATCTATC
>BLBF01000041.1:23913982-23940720 GCA_015471245.1 Laticauda colubrina
GAGAGAGAGAGAGAGAGAGAGGGAGGGAGGGAGGGGGGGGGGGGGGGAGGGAGGGAGGGAGAGAGGGAGAAGAGCTGATCACAAGGACCTAAGTAAGGGCAGACCAATTTAGCACCTGGATGGAATTAATCCTTGGTATTGAACTCAACTCAAAGGAAACTTTATGTACTTAGATTGTCCCATCACAAATATAATTTGGTCTTTCCTAAAAAGATATTTATTTCTGTATTTTAATTTAAATAAAATATTTGAAGGTATTGTTTTAGTTATTAATTTTAAACATTTTCACCTTTTATCATATCATACTTCAGTGCAACTATAGCTTCAAGCAGATATTGTCATATGTATTAATTAAAAAAACCCAGATTTGTAAGCAGCATTCAGGAAAATAACTTATTTTGACTCAAAGGAATCAGAGAATATCTGTTTTGAGTCAGAATCTGATCTAAAGCAAGTTAATTTCTCTTATTGTCTGAAGTAACAAAAACAATATATTTTTGTACTTCTTTTCATTTCTTAAGAAATTGTCATTTAATTTGCAGAAACAATAGACAATACAATCACAGCAAAATATGTGCAGGACTTTTGGAAATAGTCAGAATAACAGAGTTGGACTATGTATCAGAATGATCAGTCAAATGGCAACTTCAAATCTCAACAAATAAATGCTCTGTCTTACATATTGGCAGAAAAAATCAGAAAATAAAATACAAGCTAAATAGTGAAGACCTTATTGAAGATCCAACTTTGTCAAGAACCTTGGAGTACTCATCTCAAATGATCTAAATGCTAAAGCCCACTGTAACTACACAGCCAAAAAGGCATTAAGAGTTGTTAATCTAATCCTATGTAGCCTCTTCTCTGGTAATATCACAATACTAAGTTAGGCCTGGTCCCACTGCACTTACGGATGCAAAGAGGATGTAAAATATTTAAAAAAGCTTGCCATCCATTGGAAAACGCTATGCATTCGTTGTGTACTCATTGCATACGTGTTTCATACGCTCTATCCGTCGAGCATCCGTCCACTGTGATTTCATCCGCGCAAGGAGTTTTGAGCTGCACAAAACTTTGTGAACGGATGAACTTTCCACCATGTATGATGTAAATCCATGACATATGAGCAACAAATGTTCTATGTCCGTTATCATCCGTTAAACGTCTGCTGTATCCTCTCTGCATCCTCTGGGCATCCTCGCAACTCACATCCGCTGCAGCTGAAAACGGAAAGAGGGAGGAAAGAAAAGGTACATGGAACATCTATACATTGTTAGTAGCATGGAAATAGAAAGGATGCACAGTGAACAGTTTGCATCCGATATACATCCGCGTGGCATCCCCTTTCTTTCCTTTAGGCGTACGTGATGCATCCACTTCATCCGTTATGCATCTGCTTCACAATTATCCCCCCGTAATCCCTTCAGAGGTTTCATCCCCTTCCATCTGCTTTCATCCACAAGGCTTCCGATGAACATCTGTTTAACAACCACGCTACATACTACCCACGTCCATTCTTTTCCATTCTTTTCCATTCTGTTTATGCAAATTTTCACCACTTTTTGGAGCGGATGACAACGGATAGAGCCACCCCCAAAGTTTTGCTCATCCGCTGTGTCCTTTATGCATATGTTTTGCGTCCATCGGCCAGTGGGACCGGGTCTTAACTAGAGCATACAAAACATTTGCAAGACCTATACTTGAATACAGCTCATCAGTCTGGAACCCATGTCATGTATCTGGTATTAACATAATTGAAAAAGTCCAGAAATATTTCACAAGAAGTGTTCTCCACTCCTCTACTCATTGTAGAATACTTTATGTCACCAGACTTGAAATTCTAGACCAAGAAAACCTTGAATTATGCTGTCTTTGGTCTGATCTAAGTATGGTATATAAAATCATACATTGCAATGTCCTACCTGTCAATGAATACCATAACAACACAAGAGCACACAATAGATACAAACTCAAAGTTAACGACTTCAGCAACAGAGTGGTCAATGTCTGGAATACTCTACCTGACTCTGTGGTTTCTTCCCCAAACCCCAAAACCTTTTTGTCTGCTATTGACCTCACACCTTTCCTAAGAGATCTGTAGGGGGTATGCATAAGTATACCAACGTGCCTACCGTCCCTGTCCTATTGTTTGTTTTATTTTTCTTATATGTACCCATTTCATGAATTCATAACTTGGTATATACTTATACCTATTATCTTGTAAACGATTGACAATCAAATAAATACTAAATACTAAAAATACATTGGAGTTTGTCTAGTCCAGCCCTCTGCTCAATCAGGAAACTCGATACCATTTCAGACAAATGGTTGTCCAATCCCTGGTTAAAAACCTCCAATGTTGGAGCGCCCACAATTTCTGGAGGCAAGTCATTACACTGATTCATTGTTCTAACTGTCAGGAAATTTATCTTTAGTTCTACATTGATTCTCTCTTTGATTAGTTTCCATCCATTGCTTCGTGTCTGCCTTCATAAATTTTTGCAGAATCGGTTGACCCTTCTTCTTTGTGGCAATCTCTTAGCTATTGGAATGTTGCTATCATATCACCCCTAGTTCTTCTTTTCATTAAAATGGACATATTTAATTCCCACAACCATTCTTTACATGCTTTAGCCTCCAATCCCCTAATCTTCTTTGTTGTTTTCTTTGCGATCTTTCTAGAGTCTCGATATCTTTTTTACAAAACTGGATGTGATATTCTAAGTGTGGCCTTACCATGGTATTATGAAGTGGTTTTAACACTTCACATGATCTTGATTCTATCCCTCTGTTAATGCAGTTTAGGATTGCATTGTTTTTTTGGCAGCTGCAGCACACTGCTGGCACATATTTAAGTGATTGTTCACTAGGATTCTCACAGTTACTCCTAGTATTATTGAACCAGATACTATTTATTCTGTACCTGTGTATTTAGTTTTTCTTGACTAAATGTAGAACTTTTCTCACCATTGAATTTCATTTTGTTAAATAGGATCCTATGTTCAAGTCTGTTAAGATTCTTCTATATAATGTTGTTTTATTATAAAGTGTCACTCAGTTTGAACAGAATTGTGAAGTCATACTTGATTCTTTTATGTAGATAAATCATACCAGTCTCAGATATCTCAATTGAGGGGAAAAGCTGTGTGTGAAGGCAGTGTTTTCAATGTGTAGGGAATTCTCCTCATCCTAGTTTTGGATGTAAATATTGATTTATAAACTACTAACTATGGAGAAGTGACTTCTAGTAGGAAACACGATCCCTTTCAAAGAAATACATTCATGGGATTTGTTGTCTGTAGAAAAAAATGAAATAGAAATGATAATTATAGAAAAAAATAATAGTAAATAGATTCAACAGAAGTTAAATGACATTTGCTTGAAGATCAGTATTTATTCAATTTAACAAATCAGTTTGGCCCAGAAATTAAAGCACCAGGCTAGAAACAAGGAGACAATGAATTCTAGTCCCACCCACCCCTTAGGCATAAAAGCCAGCAGGGTAATCTTGGGCCAGTCATGCTCTCTCAGCCCTAGGAAGGAGACAATGGCAAACAGCTTCTAAAATGTTGCCAAGAAAACTGCAAGGATGTGTCCAGACAATTGCCAGGAGTCAAAAGGCATCCACACATGCACAAAACAGACAATCTTTAACTTTAACTATGGTAATAAAATCCCAACAGAACTCTATCAATTTATCTGAAAAAGCCCAAGTTCTGTGACTTTGCTTTGAAGCCAATAAAACTGTCTGGGACTATGGGAATTGCACTTGGATACAATAGAACATCAGGAACTGTGAGTTAAAGCTGCAAAAGACCTCATGTGAGAGTACAAATAGCATCACAGATTGGATGAAGAAGAAGAAGCTGAAAAAAGTTCCAAATTCATGTTTTGCCACAGCTGTTGATATTTGCAAGGCTTGTTCAGCATATGTCACAATGTGCCATGAAGTGTACTGCCGCTTTACCAACACGTGATGGTCCAAATAGACAGAAGGTCATCTGAAATGGAAAGGAAATAAGTACATTAGGCATTGGGAAAGGGCCAGAGGTAAACTGATGCCCAAAAAAAAGGATCAGGAGGAGGAGGAGGAGGAGGAGGAGGAGGAGGAGGAGGAGGAGGAGGAGGAGGAGGAGGAGGAGGAGGAGGAGGAGGAGGAGGAGGAGATGATAAAACGATTGGGTTGCAAATTATTTCAGTCAGCAATAATTTCCATAATGCTTCAAAAAACTAAACAAACATATGGCCTGAGGCTTTCAATTAAATAATTATTTACTTATTTACAGTACATATAACCTCTATAACCTCAAACCAAAAATATATATTTACACATTAAAACCTTAACTGATTTATTTGAAATTTGCCAGGTCTGACCTCCTGAAAAAGGTCAAACTTTGCCCACAAATTTAATCCAGTTGTGCCAAAAAAAAAATTGAAACAACTTCCCAAAAATTAAATTAAATTAAAAACAAAATAAAATACAATGTAAAATAAAATATAAAGATGGCTTACCACAATTCTTTCTCTCTTTACCTGTTTGATATTGGGTACATTATGCCCTCTCCTTAGCTTTTTACATTCCTGTCAAATGCACAGAAAATGTTATAGATGTCTGTTGATATTGTGTGATAGTCTGTGGAAAATGTGGACATAAAGATTTAGATGCTGAATGGAATTGGTTGGCTTTACTTTACTTTACTCTACACATCTCTACATAGAAGAATTAAGGAAGATGGAAGAGTCAGATGAGCAAAAGAAGACTAAAGATACATTGGTTTGAGAATAACCTGTTCAGTCACACCAAAGGTGGTCTCCTATTATGTTTAGCTAGCTGCATGGTTGAACATTTCATTCCTTAGCAGTTTTTTCTTAAAAATAACACTTAGTAAGCCTGGGGCAAGACCTCTAACAGAAACAAGACATATGGTCTTTGCAGAAGAGATCCGGTTCCATTATAAACCTGGGCACTTACTCATTACCCTGCCCACTAAATGCATTTCCTAAAGGACTGAAGGGATCATTTGTATCTACATAAAATGTCCCTTTGTAAATGTGTAGTTATAGGCACAAATTTAGAATTAATTGCTAATGTAGATTGAAAATCAGTACATGTGGAAAAAAATCACTTGTATGCTCACTCATTGAGATGGCCAGAGGCTAAAAACTGATGAGTATGTTCAAGATTGCTGTTCATCATCACTCTATGGAATTCTTTATCTTTGAACAGAGATGTAGATGGGACAACACTTCAAACGAAGAACATGTTTATATATAAGAGTGTCCTTTGATAACCCTTCGAACAGTGAACACGGGCACAAAAGGCTACTATCTAATGGAATTTGCATGCATTCAGATACAGCGTGATTTACACATGGAAATAAATAATTTATTGGCAACAAACTCCAGAAGGTAAATAAAACATTACCAGGGTGGAGAAGAGTTCTCACAGTCTCTTTTTGAAATTGTAATGTAATTATTGTTGTTGTTGTTAGTTGCAAAATCCTGTCTGACTCATCAAAACCCCATGAACAACATTCTTCCAGGCCTGCCAGTCCTCTACCGTCTCCATTTAGCTCATGCTTACTGCTTCAGTGACTCCATCCAGCCATCTCATTCTCTGTCATCCCCTTCTTCTTTTGCCCTCAATCATTCACAGCATTAGGCTCTTCTCCAGTGAGTCCTTACTTCTCATTAGGTGGCCAAATATTTGGTTTTCATCTTCAGGATCTGGCCTTCTAAAGAACAGTCAGGGTTGATCTCCTCTAGGACTGACTGGCTTGAGCTCCTTGCAGTCCAAGGGATTCAACAACCATGGAATTAGTAGAGCTATCGAAAAGGATTTTTTAAGTCACAGTTCCAGAAATTATGACACATCATCATAGCATACAAAGAATTTACTCATATATGAGTAAATTATTCATACTTAGTGGTATTTTTGAATACAGGTGAAACTCAAAAAATTAGAATATTGTGCAAAAGTTCATTTATTTCAG
This sequence comes from Laticauda colubrina, assembly GCA_015471245.1. Classification (NCBI taxonomy): domain Eukaryota; kingdom Metazoa; phylum Chordata; class Lepidosauria; order Squamata; family Elapidae; genus Laticauda; species Laticauda colubrina. The sequence continues at coordinate 23,919,973 of BLBF01000041.1, forward strand.
TAATGCAACTTAAAAGGTGAAACTAATATATGAGATAGATTCAATATATGCAAAGCAAGACAGTTCAAGCCACAATTTGTCATCATTGAGATGATTATGGCTTACAGCTTATGAAAACCCCAAATCCACAATCTCAGAAAATTAGAATATTGTGAAAATATTCTAGGCTCAAAGTGTCCCACTCTAATCAGCTAATTAAGCCATAACACCTGCAAAGAGTTCCTGAGCCTTTAAATGCTCTCTCAGTCTGGTTCAGTAGGAATCACAATCATGGGAAAGACTGCTGACCTGACGGTTGTGCACAAAACCATAATTGACACCCTCCATAAGGAGGGAAAGCCTCAAAAGGTAATTGCAAAAGTAGTTGGATGTTCCCAAAGTGCTGTATCAAAGCACATTAATAGAAAGTTATGTGGAAAGGAAAAGTGTGGAAGAAAAAGGTGCACAAGCAGCAGGGATGACTGCAGCCTGGAGAGGATTGTCAGGAAAAGGCCATTCAAAAGTGTTGGGGACTTTCACAAGAAGTGAACTGAGGCTGGAGTCAATGCATCAAGAGCCACCACACACAGACGGATCCTAGACATGGGCTTCAAAAGTCATTTTCTTCTTGTCAAGCCGCTCCTGAACAATAAACAACGTCAGAAGCATCTTACCTGCGCTAAAGAAAAACAGAACCGGTCTGTTGCTCAGTGGTCCAAAGTCCTTTTTTCTGATGAGAGCAACTTTTGCATCTCATTTGGAAACCAAGGACCCAGAGTTTGGAGGGAGAATGGAGAGGCACACACTGCAAGATGCTTAAAGTCCAGTGTGAAGTTTCCACAGTCTGTGTTGATTTGGGGAGCCATGTCATCTGCTGGTGTTGGTCCACTGTGCTTCATTAAATGCAGGGTCAACACAGCCGTCTACCAGGAGATTTTGGAGCACTTCATGCTTCCTTCTGCAGACAAGCTTTATGGGGATGCTGACTTCATTTTCCAGCAGGACTTGGCACCTGCCCACTCTGCTAAAAGCACCAAAACCTGATTCAATGACCGTGGGATTACTGTGCCAGCAAACTTGCCTGACCTGAACCACATAGAGAATCTATGGGGTATTGCCAAGAGAAAGATGAGAGACATGAAACTGAACAATGCAGAAGAGCTGAAGGCCACTATTGAAGCATCCTGGTCTTCCGTAACACCTCAACAGTGCCACAGGCTGATAGCTTCCATGTCACACCGCATTGAGGCAGTGATTGCTGCAAAAGGGGCCCAAACCAAGTACTGAGTACATATGCATACTTATACTTTTCAGAGGTCCGATATTGTTCTATGTACAATCCTTGTTTTATTGATTGCATGTAATATTCTAATTTTCTGAGATTGTGGATTTGAGGTTTTCATGAGCTGTAAGCCATAATCATCGCAATTATGACAAATCACAGCTTGAACTATCTTGCTTTGCATGTGATGAGTCTATCTCATATATTAGTTTCACCTTTTAAGTTGCATTACTGAAATAAATGAACTTTTGCATGATATTCTAATTTTTTGAGTTTCCCCTGTAGATTTTTTGAGTAGATTTGTAAAGGACTGTTCTGAATGATTCTGTCAAACAGATGCATTTCTGTTCTTGTATGGCCTGTTGTTAAAATTGTTTAGAAATGCTTGTGCAGAATGCACAGTCGGGGAATACTGGGTTCCTAGTTTAAACAATACATGCATTAAGATGTCTCTGGATATATTTCTTTGAAGAGTAATTTCTAGGTCATGGTTGTACCAAAGGTGTTTATTTTTTTCAAAAAGCAACTGGACTTTGAACTGAACTGAGTCTCCTTGGAAAACATCTTCAAGGAAAAACAAAGTCCAGTTGCCTTTGAAGGACATGCCTTTGGGACAACAGGCCTTATGGTTATGATGGAAAGAACAAAGCAATTTTGATAATCTTCTTTCTCTTCGCTGTCCACCAAGCCACAGGTTTGGTAACTTCCCCATTTTCATACCTGAGTATTATTAGGATAACTACTAAAGGGGATGGAGAGACAAAAACTGCTTTAATCCAGGCTGATGTGTGACTTTGCATAGCACTTTGAATATTATTAAGTGTTTGAATTCCTTCCTGTGTCTTTTTTAGCCTCCATGAGTGTCTTTCTCTTTGGCTGACAGCCTCTGCAGGACCAAATTGACAGCTCTTTAAAGCAGCCTGACGAAAAGCAGCATTAATTAAGTCATTGCCGGACTGTAATTGTGTTAAGAAGTAAAAATCTAATATGAGAAAAGGTTAGTGAGTCCTCTCTTGTGTCAGATTTTCTACTCTCTATGAATATTAATGCCCTTAATGAAGACAATCTTTGCCTCATCAAGCCGAAGCTCGGTATTCAGGTGCCAAATCTCAGTGCCATTGATTTGTTTTTAAAGAACAAATATGTCAACGGAGAGTGACTGTCCTGTTCCTTATCAACATCATAGAGAAGGCTTTTGTATTCCTGGAGTTTACAGATTTTTTTTTTATTTTTTTTTTGTATATGCTTTAAACAAGCAGCCTGTGTAATGGGAAGGATAAAAGAAGAAGAGAAAACATATGGGTGGGTGAGTTGGAAATAATGCACAAATAAAGTAAACTTTTGGAATGTGTTAACAATTGTCATGGTCCTTTCTTAGTGTTTCCTGGGTTCTAATAAGGGTTTATAGCTGTTGGTGTTAAACTGGTGAATGCTGAGTGATCTACAAAATAGGCCCCAAGTTTTAATGAAGAACTTTCTGATAGACAATAACAAATTTCCCTGGTTATCTTTCCTCCTGGGAAGCTCGGAATCATAATGTCAGCTTTGGAATCCTTATTCATCGCTGCCACTTAGCTTGAGAAAGTGGGAGGGGGTGATTTTTATTGAGTAGATCTTAGTAGACAAAATAGAATTATTTTGTTAGTTCAAGGTCATAGAGTGTGGAGCAGAAACAAAAAGAAACTTACTTTGGGATTGGTTCCTGTGATGTGATGATGAGAGAAAAGGGTTTGTAGTTTGGAACATTGTGGGAAGTCCGAGAAACTTTTAGTTTCGAGATTCCACAGATGTGCCAGGTGCTATTCTAATAAACGTACTTTTGAGATTATGCTTGTCTCGGAGTTACGGATTGGAATGGAGGTTCCCTGGAATGCTGACACATGATCAATTATGACTCTTTTTGAAAAAAAAAAATTCACATGAGTAATCTCTTACAGGCAATTAGATTTATGACAGTTAGGACCAGAATTTCCATAGCCAAGCAAGGTGGCTATTAAGTGACTCATGCCTGATTTTTTTTGCCACAGTTGGTAAGTGAATCATTGCAACTGTTAAGCAAATCATGTAGCTGTTGAGCAAATGTGGCTTTCCCCAATTCTCCTTGATTGTCAGAAGCCATTTGGAAAGGTCACAAATGACAATCACGTGACCCTGGAACACTGCAACCAGTTGCAAAGCTCCCAAATTTTGATCATATGACTGTTGGGATGTTGCAATGGTTGTAAGTATGAGGCCCACTCATAAGTCATTTTTCTCAGTGCCTTTATAATTTTAAATGATTGCTAAACAATTAGCTGTAAGTCAAGGACTATATGTTGGTGGACAGCTGTATCTTTTTTGGTGACATCTTTTTTTTATTTTTAGTGAAGAAAAAAATAAAAAAAAAAAGACAAAGAGCCATTTGGAAGGTTGAGACTTCAATCCTAGGTAGTAGCAGATGTTTCTCTCCTAGGGCACAAAGAAAAAAAAAATATGCTGCCAATTCCATGTGGCATTTGGCCATAAACACTCAGCTCCATCCAAGGGTGTGATGCTACTGGTTCTGCCCAGCTCTATAGAACTGGTAGCTCTGAAGAGCAGGAGACACTGAACCGGTTCTGTGTTTGCTGCTGTTTGGCCCACCTGCCCTGCCTGGGCTCTTACCTGTCCTTTATTTCCTGCTTTTTCAATCTCATCTGCTTTGTGCAGCACAGCTGAGGTTGAAAAAGCACTAAAAACTGGGTTTTCAAATGCTACATACCTGTGCACAGCGAGCAGCGCTTTTTAGCTGTCTAGGTGGCACAGCTTAACGGAATCACCGAACCAGTAGTAACACCAGATGAATCCCAACCTTGGTTCCATCCACTGTAAAAAGGGAGTGATTGGAATACAGCAGCTTGGATATCCCAAAGGTGCTTTTTTCAAGAGGCAACTGGACTTTCTGGTTTTTCTTTGAAGATGTTTCACTTCTCATCCAAGAACTCAAAGCTGAAGAAACTTCTTGGATGAGAACCGAAAATTCTTCAAAGAAAAACCAGAAAGTCCAGTTGCCTCTTGAAAAAAGTACCTTTGGGACAACCATGACCCGGATGATGGAGAATCTCCATAGACAGCAGCCTATATATCTGAATAGTACTACAGATATATCATAGTACGACAAAATATAGCCATAAATGAATTGCAGGCATTTGGAGGTCCAATTGTCTCTTTTGCTAAGTTTCTTTATCTAAATATAGGGGCTATCAGATAGTCTGGTTACGAGAACATCCATGGGGTACAGTCAAAAATGCCAAGATAGTCATGACAGCACAATTGAAGCTGTGCCAAAGATCCTCATAGAAACAAGTGGAATTTCAGTCAAACTATTGTTGGCTATCTTGGTGTGTCCTCAGACACCTCTGAGCGTGATTTCTCAGTCCACTAAAATTAGAGTGGAAATAACGGAAATGAAATTGCATATATATAGAACAGAACACCAATATTAATTTGTTATGTAACCATAGTTCATTCTAGGGCTTTCTTGGGCTAAAATGATATATTGTCCTGTCTCTTTTTATATTTCTTTATCTTTATTGACAATCTGCTCCCTGGATATCCCTTCCTTCAAGGCACCTCACAAGAGATTAAAAGAGATAAAACAGTAATAAAATCATGCAATGAAGCTGCACTTCAGATGATCCTAAAATGTGCCATTCAAACTTTGCATGTACTCCTCCATCTTTTGTGAAAAAGTCAAAATACTTATCTATAAGCAACAGTTTTTCAAAATAGACATTAAAAAATAGGACATCGACATATCACTGCATCACAATATAAGCAGTATTAAATGATACATTTTCCATTGAATAAATTGATAACTTTTTAAAAACAGGACAGATTTCAATTACTATTATAAGGTTAAGTGAAGAGAACAGATATTGCTTGACATTTGAAAACACTAAAAACGCACAAGAAAAAGAAGTATGAGGATTGATTTTGGCTATCACGAAAGAAAAGTTATACTGTATTTTCCAGCAATAAATAACATTTCTAAACTATCTCAGTTAACTTCTGTTTATTATTTTATCTAATGCACATGTGCAGCACCTGTATAAGCACATATATTGGGTAGAAATCAAGGACCATTTTCTCTATCAGTACTTTGCCTACTAAAATAAGCAAAAGTGACTGCAATACAGAGCAAAAACAAAAAATATATATTGAAATGAATTCATATTCATTTTCCTTGATTGTTAGCACCTGTAGTACCCAAAGGACACACCAGAGAACTATGAATTTCTTAGAAGTTTTATTTTTATTCTAAAGAAATCACAAGACTTCTGAATCTGATCACAACAGCAATACCTGGAGAAAGTGAGGTTAATACTTTTCTTATTCTGAAACCAGCATTTGTCATATTGTAGATTTTCTTTCCATTGTAAAGAAATTTGTACAATATTATATGTTGCGCAGGTATCTCAATATTTCAGATTAGCTAGAATTCTATTGTTTGACTGTGATATGGCTGTAATTGTGTTAAGTTTTAAAGGATTCTGTAGAACATCTAGTTTATGAGCTATTTTAAAAAGACAAGAAAGAAAAGCAGGGATTATTTCATTAAGGAAGCTATTGCGAGAAAGGGGTTACCTCTCCTCACCTAATGGCTGCCTCTGAATTATCTGGAAAATTCCACCATAATTTAACACGTCCTTTCCAAAACCTCTGTGGAAAAACAACTTTTGTGAAAGTCACTATGCTGATCGGGATAGCACAAGGAAAGAAGATAAGGCATAACAGAGAAGACTTCCTGAAATGTGAAAGCCAGGGAGATGCTAGATCATGACAGATATGACTGTATAATATAAGAGAGGTCATTCACTTACTTACAGTTCAATCAGCAGAAGAGAATGTCAAGTTCCTTACAATAGTAGATACCCCAGAAAGCAAGATTTTGAGTAGTAGGTGTATTGCCGGGGGGGGGGGGGGGAAGGTTGAGGTTGTTAAATCCTGGAAAGTTGATATGTATCAATGATATGTATCCTGAACATTGTCAATCACCAAATACATCAAGGCAGATATTCTTTATTGCCCTTAATCTGCCCAATGGATTTTTAGTTTAATGGAGAGGAAGCTACAGTAATTGCTTCTTGCAATGCTCAAAAATATCCATCAGTCCTTATTCTACAATATTTTGGAAATATCCACTTCCCTTAAACAAAAAAAAAAAAAAAAACCTCCCTTTTTACAATCCCTTCACTTCTAAGGTCAGAGAGCTATATCCCAAAGAATTTCCATGAGTTTTTCTTCTTTGAAATAATATTTGAAAGAAAATTCTTTTTCATCTAATTAAACAAGAACCAATAAAAATAAATGCAGGAGAATTCATCATGAATTGCCTTAATTTTTATTTTCTTCTGTTCAGTTGTATCTTATTTCTCTGAACAAATTCTACCTGGACAAATCCACAGTATTTGCTTGGCAAGGTTTTTGAGAAATGGTTTTCCATTGCCTACTTCCCAGAGCTGAGAGAGAGGAGATAGCCCATGGTCACACATCAAGCTTTTATGCCTAAGGTAAGGCTAGAACTCACCTTCTCCTGGTATCTTGCCTATTGCCTTAACTATAAAAATCCTTACCAAAATATACAAAGTTAAAAGGATGGAGAGAGATCTCAACCAGATTTTATTGGACAAACAACTTCAACTTGAAGAAGGCAATCAAGGAGATATTATAGGCCCTGAGCCTATATTCATTCATTCATTATTTCCCACTTTTATTATTATTTTTATAAATAATTCATGGCACCAAATATACCTAATATTCCTTTCTCCTTGTCTTTTCCCAGCAACTGTAAACCTGTGGGATTGGGGTGGGCTAAGAGGGAGTGACTGGACCAAAATCACACAGACGGTTTTCTTGTCTAAAGCCCCTGTCACACTGCACCAACAGATGTAAAGAGGATGTAAAACGGACAAAAAAGCTTGCCATCCATTGGTTAACGCGATGTACTCACTGCCTCCATTTGGCTTCCTCTCTATCCGTCCAGCATCCGTTTATTGACGTTTCATCCGCTCAGAAAATTTTGAGCTGCTCAAAACTTTTGTGTGCAAAATGTATCCAATTCGTCCATTCAGCATCCGTTACGCATCCGCTACGCATCCGTTCTGCATCCGTTACGCATCCGCTATATCCGCTAAGCATCCGTTCCACATCCGCTCAACTCGCATCCGCTCGGACGCAGGGAGGAAGAGGAACGGATGCGGAACGGATGCAGAACGGATGCAGAATGGATGCAGCATGGAAACAAAGCATTTAAAACGGGAAAAACATTCGCAGAGGGGACCTATCTCGGATATTAAGGATGTCTAGAGGATGCCTAGAGCATGCTTAGAGGATGCAAAGGGACACCTATACTACCTATAAAAAGGGGGAGCAACTCATCTGCATCTCACTTTCAGACCAGCAGCCCACCTGTGCAGACCTCTGCAGCCTTCATCTGACTCTTCCTCTTCCACAGCATCCAGTCATGCCAACTGTGGATTGTAACACAGTCCTTTTGGCAGCCACCATCCTTCTGAAACAGTGCGAAGCCATTTACAGGCTCTATGAACTCTACTACGGAAAGAAAAGGAGGCGGCCAAGAATCGTCTGGGTCCGAAGATGGATCGGGAGAAGAGCAGAGTACAGACAACAAGCTGATGGTGGAGCTCAGGAACGAAGACACTCGGGCATTCCAGAACTTCATGAGGATGCCTCCAGCCATGTTTGACGAAGTTGTGCAGTGGCTGACACCCAGGTTGACCAAGGCAAACACCAACTTCCGGCCCAGCCTGGAACCTGGGCTCAAGGTGGCACTCACTCGCCACCTGGCCTCCGGGACCACCTACAGGAGCATGCAGTATGGCTGGAGGGTGCCACACAACACCATCAGCATTGTGGTCAGAGAAGTGGTGCAGCCCATCATCGAAGAATACCTGCAGGAGCTCCTCCAGTGCCCCTCCACTGATGAAGGATGGATGAAAGTTGCAGAGCAGTGATATCAGAGGTGGAACTTCCCACACACCATTGGAGCCATAGATGGCAAGCACGTGGCCTGCAAAGCACCACCCAAGTCGGGCTCCACTTATTTCAACTACAAGGGCTTCTTCAGAATCATCCTCTTTGCCATGGTTGATGCTGACTACAAGTTCATGTACATTGATGCTTCAGGCAGTGGTTCATGTTCAGATGCTCAGGTATACAATGCCAGTGACCTCAAGAAGGGGCTGGAAGGCAACCTCATCGTGGGCTGCACAACGACACGCAAGATGTGCCCTACTCCCTCGTGCGGGATGACGCCTTCTCCCTCAGAACCTACCTCATGAAGCCCTACACTTCCAGATGCCTCACCCGTGATGAGAGGATCTTCAACTAAAGGCTGTCCAGGGCAAGGCGGGTGGTGGAGAACGTCTTTGGCATCCTGGACCAACAGGTTCCAGGTACTTCTCATCACCATGCAGCATCGCCCAGAGACTATGAGGAGGATCGTGGAAGCTTGCTGCATCCTGCACAATATCATGCGCACCCACTACCCAGTGTTGCAGAACAGGCTCGTGGACCTCCAGCATGTCAATGTGGACATGGAGCCTGGGGAATGGAGGCAAGGGCGAAACCTGATGGACACTGAGGATGTGCAAGGCCCCAACAGAGCCTCACGTGAAGGGAAGAAGCAGCGCAACCTCTGAGACACTGGTGCAACTCCCCAGCTGGAGCAGTGGAGTGGCAAGACAGGATGATCGATGATTAATGGGTGCTTCCTTCAGCCTGTCTCATCACATGGATGAGATTGGGCCATGTATGTTGGGTGGGCCTGCAATGAACAGGGAATTTAATAAAGAGTTATGTTTGTGTTGACATGTGTGGTTGATTATTACATTATTATTGATAATAAAGGGCCATAGGTGTGGCACCAGGGAGGGTGGACCATACAGTCCCACTATGCTTGCACTGGAGGCTTATCTATCCCACTGCTATCCTTACCCATCCCACAGCTATTACCCATCCCACGGGTATCCCTGCCCATCCCACTGCTGTCTTAACCCATCCCACTAGCATGCAAAGGCTTAAACCAATTCTAAAAGTTTCCAGCAAGACTTTATTAAAAAAAAGAAATGAAGCAAGTGTGTGAATCAAAGATAAACTTTTTTGAACAACAAGCTGTAAAAGAAAAATGACCCAAGTCAAGTGTCCAAATAAAGTCCACAGGTGGCCAGCTACCCAGTCTCTGGCACTCTTATTGGTCACTCGGAGGTGTGCCCAGTGTCAGGGGTGAAGGGTCCAGGTGCTGTGGAGGTGGGTGCTGCTGCAGTTCTGGTCTGTATCGTCCTTGGGGTGTCTGGCTCCGAGAGGACAACAGGGGACAGTGTGTTAAGGAAGCTCTCAGACAGCTGGCTCAGACCCGTGATACTGAGAGGTCCTTCCTGCATGCCATGGGGTGTCAGCCCCAGTACTGATGACAGATGTATTGAGGCCGGGCTTGGCTGTGGGGTGGAGGAAGGAGTAGTGTAGTGGGGCTGTCTGGTCTGCAGCTGGGTGAGGACTGGCATGGGTGGCATCGCTGTCATCAGTGGCATCATTGTCGTGGGTGGCATCGGTGGCATCAGTGGAACCAGTGGCAACGGTGTCGCCTGATGACTCTGTGCCTGGACTGGGAAGGGCTGCTGCCTGTGCTGCTGGACCTCCTGGTAGCCATATCCCTGGTAGGTGAGGGGCTGTGGGAAGCCTTGGAATGGGAGGGACATCACGTGGGGTGGAGGTGGAGGAGCAGACCTGGACTGGGTGGGAGCAGGTTCCTCTGTATCTGGAGGGTTGTGAAGCAGCTCGGTGATCCAGTCCTTCACCACCTGGTACTGGGGTTCCTCCATGTTCCTGAGGGTCTGGTTGACATAGGTGAGGAAGGGCTTGCGGTTGGAGGATGAGGAGTCGGTGCTGACCAGCTGAGAGAGGAGATCTATACTGGTGCGGATGGTGTCCCTGATCTCCAGCAGGACAGTGTGGCTCTGCCCCTCCTGCTCTCTGGCTCTCTGCCTTTCTGTGGAGGAGGAGCTGGGGGTGGTGGATGCGGCTACGACTTTGGTGGACTCAATATCTCCTTTCTACCACCGCACCAGGGAGTCCTCCACGCGCTCCACCACGGTTACAACACCTGTCTTCGGGTTCACTGCCATGGCACGCTCCACAGAAACCTGCCTGGAGACAGGGACTGACTCTCGGCCGGAAGAGGACTGGGTCTCAGCAGGCTTCCGGAGAGAGAGGGTTGTGAGAGGGGCTCCTGGTGCTCCTCGGTGGCGGATCTCACCCTCCAGGAAGCTGCACCTGGCCATGACATAGATCTCTCTGTCCGTCAGCTTAACTGTGGCCTGGCCAGATTTCTTCAGGTGCAGCTTCCCGTACCAGGTTTGCATATGTTTCCACCAGCCGAGGAGCACCTCCGAAGTGTAACCCATACTCTCCGCCTTCTCTCAGCCTGCTTCCTTTTGGTGTCCCTGTACAGCCGGTGTCCCTTCCGCCACAGATAGTCATTCTCTCTCAGCCACTCCAGCACCTCATCCTTGTGTTCCTCCTCAATGAAGTATTGCCTCCTCTCCCGTCCCCGCATACGTCTCTTCCTCCCTTTGGCAGGACCAGATGGGCCCTTATCAGAGGGGCTCCCAGGTGGTAGGGGCTGCTCCTCCACACCACCACCACCACCAGCAGCAGCAGGATCATCATCATCATCATCATCAGCAGCAGCAGCAGCAGCAGGATCAGCAGGACCAGGATCAGCAGCAGCAGAGCAAGCACCAGTAGCCCCAGCTGCACCAGCACCAGCAGCACCAGCAGCACCAGCAGCACCAGCAGGACCAGGAGCATGAGCAGGACGAGCAGGACGAGCAAGTCCAGGAGCACGAGCAGGACCAGCAGGATCAGCAGGACCAGGAGTAGATTCAGCAGAGTACGCAGCAGCAGAAGCACCACCGCCAGGAGCAGCTTCAGCAGAGTACGCAGCAGCAGAAGCACCACTGCCAGGAGCAGCTTCAGCAGAAGCTCCAACACCAGAAGAGCGAGCCCGAGCAGCAGAAGCCCCAGCAGAAGCAGAGTGAGGGACAGGGGGCGGGAGGGTGGCCCTGTCCCTCTTGGCAGGGATGGCGGCAGGTTGCTGAGACCTTCGCTTCTTCCCCATGGTTGTGGGGTTGCTGGCTTGCAGGGAGGCTGGCAGAGAGGCTGTCAGGTAGGCTGGCAGGGAGGCTGGCAGGAAGCCTGACAGGAAGGCAGGCAGGCAGGCAGGCACCAAGGCTGGCAGGCAGGCAGGCACCAAGGCTTGCAGGCAGGCAAGCACCAAGGCTGGCAGGCAGGCAGGCACCAAGGCTGGCAGGCAGGCTGGCTGACAGGGAGGCTGGAAGGCAGGCTGGCAGCAAGGCTGGCAGGCAGGCAGATAGCAAGGCTGGCAGGGAGGCTGGCCAGGAGGCTGGGAGGCAGGCTGGCAGGAAGGCTGGCAGGAAGGCTGGCAGCAAGGCTTGTAGGCAGGCATGCAGGCAGGGCAGGCAAGGACTCGATGTATCCTGCAGCAGGTCTTTCCTCCAAATGCTGGCCACGTGTGAGCTGCTTCCCTTTATATCCGTGTGGCTTACGCAATGCATCCCCTCCGCATGCGCAGTTAACGCCAGGCATCCGTTAGTCTTCCGCTGTGCATCCGCTTCAGCCGCTGTGCATCCGCTGTGCATCCGCTTCATCCGCTCGGCGTCCGCTCTGTATCCGCTCTTTCCATTCCGCGTCCACTTTGCTGAGGCCCCCCAGAAGCCCAGCGGATGTGCCATACGCTCTCATCCGCTTCCATCCGCTGGGCTTCCGTTCCGCATCCGCTTTGCATCCGCCCTGCGTCCTCCCCCCGTCTGTGTTATCCACTCCGGTTATGCAAATTTTTGCCCCTTTTGAGAGCGGATAACAATGGATGGAACATTTTGCTCGTCCGTTGTGTCCGTTTTGCATCCGTTGGGCAGTGTGACAAGGCCTTAAGACAGAACTTAGAAAGACAGAACTTTCTAAGACAGAACTAGAACTCATCAGACTCCCAGTTTCTATGCATTAACCATAAAACCAAAGTGGCTTTCATTCTGGACCATGCAGAGTTTTAAAAATAATTAACCAGCACCTTGAATTCTACATATTGTAGAAGCTAACTGGCAACCATAGCAGCTCTCAGATAAAACTCAGCAGTTTCAGATAAAATTTAAAAAATTAAAGATAAAACAAATAAAGTTTGTGGAGAAGAAAATACAAATCTTATGAAATACTAAGATTTATTAGTTTTGGATAATGAAAAGAATTAAATTGCAGGACAATGCCTGAAGATATTTCTGATAACCAAATTAGGTCAATATTAAAACATGAAAAATGTCTAACATTTTTCTTCTTCTATAATCAGTGATGGAACAGCTTATTGGTTAGTAGCAAGGGTACATTTATCATGTAGAACATTATTATATGATACAGTTGGTAGCTTGTTGGCATATAATTCACAGAATCCTTTTCCACTGACCACATAAAAATACAGAACACTAGTAGAAACACTATGCGACCATTTAATAGGATCCATTTACTCAATCAAACCTATATACATTCAGGTTAATAGAGATTATTTACAGACACACATGTATATAATGTCACTAGAAGTTGAGCATGATATGAGGATGTTGTTTAACTCAATCTTAACACAATGACAGAGTTGGAAGGGACCTTGGAGATCTTCTAGTCCAAACTCCTGTTCAAGCAGGAAACCCATTTTAGAGAAATAGTTGTCCAATCTCTTCTTTAAAATCTCTCGTGTTGGAATGTTCACAACATCTGGAGGCAACTTGTTCCACTGATTAATTGTTCTGTCTTATTTTGCTACTCAGGATATATTGCAAACTACTCCTAAAACTAAAATCTTATGGTATCTCTGGACAACTGCATAACTGGATAGAAGCATTCCTGTCAAACAGACAATAAATGGACAAAATTGGGAGTGTCCTATCAAATTCTGTACCTGTCAATTGTGGTGTCCCCCAAGGCAGTGTTCTAGGAGAAACTCTTCATACTCACATAAATGACCTCTGTGATCATATTAAGAGCAACTGCGCTCTTTTCGCTGATGATGTATAGCTGTTCAATACCACAGAGAATACTGCTACCCTCCAAAAAGATCTTGACTATGTATCAGAATGGTCAAAAAATGGCAACTTCAAATCTCAACAAATAAATGCTCTGTCTTACATATTGGCAAAAATATATATATCAGAAAATAAAATACAAGCTGAATAGTCAAGATCTTGTTGATGATCCAAGCTCTGTCAAGGACCTTGTAGTACTCATTTCTAATGATCTAAGTGATAGAGCCCACTTTAACTACATAGCCAAAAAGGCATTAAGAGTTGTTAACCTAATCCTACGTAGCTTTTTCTCTTGTAACATCACACTACTAACTAGAGCATACAAAATATTTGCTCGACAGTCTGGAACCCACATTACATATCTGATATTAACACAGTTGAGAAAGTCCAGAAATATTTCACAAGAAAAGTTCTCCACTCCTCTACTTGTTGTAGAATATCTTATGCCACAAGACTTGAAATTCTAGACTAGAAAACCTTGAATTACACCATCTTCGATCTGATCTAAGTATGATATATAAAATCATACATTGCAATGACTTACCTGTCAATGAATACTTCAGTTTCAACCATAACAACACAAGAGCACACAATTGATACAAACTCAAGGTTAGCTGCACCAAACTTGATTGCAGGAAATATGACTTCAGCAACAGAGTGGTCAATGTCTGGAATACTCCACCTGACTCTGTGGTTTCTTCCCCAAACCCCAAAATCTTTGACCTTAGACTGTCTACTATTGACCTCACCCCTTTCCTAAGAAGTAGGGGGAGTGCATAAGCACACCAATGTGCCTACCGTCCCTGTCCTATTGTTTTTTTTTTCTTAGATGTACCCATTTCATGTATATAACTGTGTATATACTTATATCTATTATCTTGTAAGCAATTGACAAATCAAATAAATAAATAAAATGAAATCATAAGAACAAAGTGGACAGGGATTGAAGAGACATGAATAGGAAGCCTATCATTAAATACAAAAGTAATCTTAAAATCAAGATTGTGTTTACATCAGGAATTATAGATTTAAGGGTTTATATCCAGAAGTTTGTATTTAAGGAATTACCAATAGTACCATCACTATCTAATGCCATTGAGTAACTTTCTTGCTACCTCACATAATTATCTCATATATATGATTTCCAGAGAAAGTCATTTTGCACCTTCAGCTGCCAATCATCAAAGGAAGAAAAGTCATGATATTTAAGAATGTGTGAAACAGCCAAAAGTATTCGTCTGATAGCCAAACTTTTTTTATATAGAGAGATGCATTCCATTTATAACTTTGATTTTTTTGCTTTTATTATATGATAAGTATGTGGGCACCTGTCCTACATTATGCAAAATATTCATGAACTATTTCCTGTTTTTGAACATGCAGGAATTTCCAGATTTATATCTCACCTCTCTCTTCCTGTACAAAATAGAAACTAGCAATAGCTGCCGTGTGAAATCATCTTCTCAGTTAAATTTATTTTCTTCTCACTTACAAAATATTGGAGCAATGATATTCCAGAAAGATTTCATTGTGTTCATGTGTTTAACAAAGGACAAAAAAGAGAGAATTAGCCTGGGAAGATATTGGATCGATTGCCTGTAAGTTCAACCCCAAAGTTCCTCCTTTTGAAGCTAAATAAGTATCTTGGACACAGTCCCAAGGCAGTGACTTCCCACTGGGGACTTCAACTCTGTGGCTGAAGATGTTTGTTATAGAATAAATAAGAGGTTCAAGAACAAAACAAGAGATGTGTAAAAGGTGTGGAAATGAAGTTTCTATAAGATTGACCTGTCTCCTCTCCAATTAATTTAATTGGGAATTTTGGTTTATTTAGCATTTTTCATCCATAGGTCTGAAAGCATAAGTAGATAGTGTAAATGTCAATATCCTTATTCTGCAGATTGGAAAAGAGGGGCAGAAGAAGTTAAGGAGGAGCAGACCTGGACTGGGTGGGAGCAGGTTCCTCTGTATCTGGAGGGTTGTGAAGCAGCTCGGTGATCCGGTCCTTCACCGCCTGGTACTGGGGTTCCTCCATGTTCCTGAGGGTCTGGTTGACATAGGTGAGGAAGGGCTTGCGGTTGGAGGATGAGGAGTCGGTGCGGACCAGCTGAGAGAGGAGATCTATGCTGGTCCAGATGGTGTCCCTGATCTCCAGCAGAACAGTGTGGCCCTGCCCCTCCTGCTGTCTGGCTCTCTGCCTTTCTGTGCAGGTAGAGCTGGGGGGGGTGGATGCGGCTACGGCTGTGGTGGACGCACCGTCTCTTTTCTCCCACCGCACCAGGGAGCCCTCCACGCGCTTCCCCATGGTTACAACAGCTGTCCCCGGGTTCTCCGCCGTGGCACGCTCCACAGAAACCTGCCTGGAGACAGGGACAGACTCTCGGCCGGAAGAGGACTAGCTCTCAGCAGGCTGCCAGAGAGAGAGGGTAGTGAGAGGGGCTCCTGATGCTCCTTGGTGGTGGATCTCACCCTCCAGGAAGCTGCACTTGGCCATGACGTAGGTCTCTCTGTCCCTCAGCTTAACCGTGGCCTGGCCAGATTTCTTCAGGTGCAGCTTCCTGTACCAGGTGTGCATTTGCTTGCATCAGCCAAGGAGCACCTCCGAAGTGTAGCCCATACTCTCCGCCTTCTCTCTCCAAGCAGCCTGCTTCCTTTTGGTGTCCCTGTACAGCCGGTGTCCCTTCCGCCACAGATAGTCATTCTCTCTCAACCACTCCAGCACCTCATCCTCGTGTTCCTCCTCAATATAGTGTTGCCTCCTCTCCCGTTGTTGCATTCGCCTCTTCCTCCCTTTGGCAGGACCAGATGGGCCCTCATCAGAGGGGCGCCCAGGTAGTAGGGGCTGCTCCTCCACACCACCACCACCAGCAGCAGCAGCAGGATCATCATCATCATCAGCAGCAGCAGCAGCAGCAGGACCAGCAGCAGCACCAGCAGGACCAGCAGCAGCACCAGCAGGATCAGCAGGATCAGCAGCAGCACCAGCAGCACCAGCAGCACCAGCAGGACCAGGATCAGCAGCAGCAGAGTTAGCACCAGCATCGCCAGCAAGACCAGGAGCACGAGCAGGACCAGGAGCATAAGCAGGACGAGCAGGATGAGCAAGACCAGGAGCACGAGCAGTACGAGCAGTACGAGCAGTACGAGCAGTACGAGCAGTACAAGCAGGTCCAGGAGCACGAGCAGGACGAGCAGGATGAGCAGGACCAACAGGACCAGGAGCAGCTTCAACAGAGTAAGCACCAGCAGAAGCACCACCGCCAGGAGCAGCTTCAGCAGAAGCTCCAGAAGAGCGAGCCCGAGCAGCAGAAGCCCCAGCAGAAGCAGAGTCAGGGACAGGGGGTGGGAGGGTGGCCCTGTCCCACTTGCCAGGGATGGCGGCAGGTTGCTGAGGCTTTCGCTTCTTCCCCATGGTTGTGGGGTTGCTGGCTGGCACCAAGGCTGGCAGGAAGCCTGGCAGGCAGCCAGGCACAAAGCCTGGCAGGCAGGCAGGCACAAAGCCTGGCAGGCAGGCAGGCACAAAGGCTGGCAGGAAGGCTGGCAGGAAGGCTGGCAGGAAGGCAGGCTGGCAGGCAGACTGGCTGGCAGGGAGGCTGGAAGGCAGGCTGGAAGCAAGGCTGGTATGTAGGCTGAGAGTAAGGCTGGCAGGGAGGCTGGCCAGGAGGCTGGGAGGCAGGCTGGCAGGAAGGCTTGCAGCAAGGCTGGCAGCAAGGCTTGCAGGCAGGCATGCAGGCAGGGCAGGCAAGGACTCGATGTATCTGGCAGCAGGTCTTTCCTCTGAATTCTGGCCATGTGCGAGCTGCTTCCCTTTATATCCGCAGGGCTGATGCAATAAATCCCCCCCGCATGCGCAATTAACGCAAGGCATCCGCTAGGCTTCCACTCTGCATCCGCTTCATCCGCTGTGCATCCGCTGTGCATCCGCTGTATCCGTTCCGCGTCCGCTTTGCTGAGGTCCCCCGGAAGCCTAGCGGATGTGCCATCCGCTCCCATCTGCTTCCATCCGCTGGGCTTCCGTTCCGCATCCGCTTTCCATCCGCCCTGCGTCCTCCCCACGTCCGTTCCTTTCCGTGTTATCCGCTCCGGTTATGCAAATATTTGCCCCTTTTGAGAGTGGATAACAACAGATGGAACATTTTGCTCATCCGTTGTGTCCTTTTTACAAATGTTTTGCATCCATTGGGCAGTGTGACAGGGCCTTAAGATCCTATTGTGAGAATAATTAAGCCATAATAGAGTTTGTTTGCTTTTGCATTAGCCTGCTATATTAACCTAACCACTGGCATTTGTAAACCATGTTTTTGTCATGTTTGAGTCCAATCAATCATATATGAATGAATGAATGAATGAATTCTTTATTGGCCAAGTATGATTAGACACAAGGAATTGGTCTTGGTGCATATGCTCTCAGTGTACATAAAAAGAAGAAATACATTTGTCAAGAATCATAAGGTGCAACAATTAAGCATAATCACAGGGTACAAATAAGCAATCAAATCATACTAGGAAACAGCCAATATAAATTGTAAAGATACAAGCAACAAAGTTAAAGTCATGTAGTCACAAGTGGGAGAAAATAGGTGATAGGAACGATGAGAAGATTAATGGTAATAGTAATGGAGACTTAGTGAATAGTTGGACAGTGTTGAGGGAATTATTTGTTTAGAAGAAAGTAAACTTTTTTTTCTTAAAAAAACAAATCAAACAAAACAACAAGAGGCACGCTGCCTGGGTCAAGATTGATAATGGCAGGCAATCACCAACTAAAAGTTCAGCAGCTGCCCAGAAAATCAGCTTTTTCTTTGCTGTAGAACAGGCCTGTCAAACTGGCTGCCTGCAGGCCAGATGGGTCATATGCAGGCCACGCCCACCCCAGCTCTGCAAAAGCAAAAAGTATCATGATAAGTCGTGATATGACATGATCGAGTTTGACACCCTTGCTGTAGAATGTAGACCCATGTGACAGATGCTGAACTTAAGGTTTGAAATGTATGAAAGTGCGCCCCAGAATTTTCCCTATAATGTCATGCAAAATTTAGAGCTTTCCTAATCTTCAACTTATAGCCATTCATTTTATCAACCATTGGAAGTTACCCTGAAAAAAATAACTTTTTTTGTGTGTGAGGAGAAGCCCTCACACTTACAGATGTCACAGCATCCCCACAGTCATGTATGGGTTGCTTATTATTAAATACAAAAATCACATGAAATCGAGATTGTGTTTACATCCAGGAGTTATAGAGTTTGGATTTAAGAGTTTGTATCTAAGTTTGTATTCAAGGAATTACTAGTAGTGCCATCACTATCTAATGCCACTGACACAAGAAACATTTATATTAAGGATTTCCTCATAAATCTGGATTTGTCAGGAAGAGCTCTTTCTTTTAGAGCACTTTCTCTAGAACAAGGGTCTCAACCCCCAGGCCATGACCCAGAAATGGGTTGTGCAAGCAGTGAGGGAATAGCACAGCTTCAATTGCACGAGCTATGGATGCAAAGCCATGTTCATGTGCAAAGTTCTATTTGTGCAAGTGGTGGGCATGTGCAAAAAGTGGCTGCTGTGTGGGCAAGCACACTTGCCCACGGCTTCACAGAACCATCCCCTCTCTTACCCTCTGCCACCCCCGTTGGTCCAGAGACCCAGAAGGTTTTGGGACCATTGCTCTAGAACAGGGGTCCCCAAACTTGACAGCTTTAAAACTTGTGGACTTCAACTCCCAGAATTCCTCCTTCAGTCATGTTAGCTCAGGAATTCTGGGAGTTGAAGTCCACAAGTCTTAAACTTGCCAAGTTTGAAGACCCTTGCTCTAGAAGACTGTTTTAGAGGATTTTGTTAATGAACGGCTAAGGTATGTTTAGCCTAACAAAGAGAAGGCTTAGATGTGACATAATAGCCATCTTCCAATACTTGAAGGGCAGGGGTGGGATTCTACCAGTTCTGTCCAGCTCTGTAGAACTGGTAGCTCTGAAGCAGAAAGAACAAAGTTCTATGGTTCTATGTCTGCTGATGTTTTGGACCACCCACCTGCCTGGGCTCTTTATTTATTGTTTTTTCAACCTCAGCTGCCGTTCAAGGCACAGCTGCAGTTGAAAAAGCAGGGAAAAGTGCTTTTTCAAATGATGCTTCCCTGCCTGCAGCGCTGCTCGGCTGTCCAGGTGGCAAGCTGATGAAGATTTCCATCTGCGCGCAGCATGGAGGGAAGCACACCGTAAATCACCGAACCGGTTGTTAAACCTGTCAGATCCACCCCTGTTGCAGGGCCATCATAAGAAAGAGACTATCACAGCACCTGAAGGCAGGATAAGAAGCAATGGGTAGAAGCTCGTTAAAGGGAGATCAAACCTGGAACTAAGGTGAAATTTCCTGACAGTGAGAACAATTATTCAGTCGAATAGCTTGCCTCCTGAAGTTGTAGATGCTCTATTGCTGGAGGCTTTTAGGAAAAAAATGGACAACCATTTGTCTGGGATGGAATAAGGGATCCTACCTTGGGCAGGGGATTGGACAAGAAGACTTCCAACGTCCCTTCCAGCTCTATGTTTCTATGTCATAAGGCCTCTTTTACTTTTGCAGTCTAAATGGTAGTGGAGAAAACTATACAACTTCAGAGAAGATTTCAAACCTGCTGGATAAATTGCAATTTTGATTGCTTTTCCATATACCAACATTCTTATGAATAAAACAAGGCAAAGGTATAGAAGATCAGAAAGAAATATTCCATTCCAGTTCATTCTTTCACACTGATATTGTCTTGAGACAGAACATTTTGGGGTTTTTTTTGTAACATAAAAGATTATTTGAAAAATATGGCTACCTCATCAATACATACTAAGTATTTTGTTTATTTTGGAGAATAAGGCTGGCAGGGTCTATTAGTCAGGTTGGCTATATTCTAATTGTGTGATCAGAGGCAACGTGGCTCTAAATAACAGTTTCTGAATGCTCTTGCATGCAGTCCTGCATATTGGCTGAATTCCCAGACACATCTAGTTAGATGTGATGAGAAAAAAATGCCAGACTATATAGAACTTTGATCCAATTCTACAAGGCTGCCCTATACTTATGTTCACACCTTCTCCCATTCAACATAGGGTGACAGGTGATAGGTGATCTGATCTGATAGAATGCTGGTAAACATTGAATCCTATTATGTCAATCACTTACAAAGCACCCAGATAGTCTGCCATGCTTTATATAAATGCTTCGAAGACGTTATTGGCTGCAATCCCATACAGAGATAGTTTAATTCCATTAGAAAGGCACTGAATTTGAAAGGGTCAAATGGATGGACAGAAGACTGCAGAAAAACACAAGGAAGGAAG
Source organism: Laticauda colubrina (assembly GCA_015471245.1). Lineage (NCBI taxonomy): Eukaryota > Metazoa > Chordata > Lepidosauria > Squamata > Elapidae > Laticauda > Laticauda colubrina. The sequence continues at coordinate 23,940,685 of BLBF01000041.1, forward strand.
GAAGGAAGGAAGGAAGGAAGGAAGGAAGGAAGGAAG
>BLBF01000041.1:23940730-23973105 GCA_015471245.1 Laticauda colubrina
GGAAGGAAGGAAGGAAGGAAGGAAGGAAGGAAGGAAGGAAGGAAGGAGGGAGGAAACATATGTTTTTTACATTTTTGCTCCATTGTGTGATTAAGCAGATGAAAGCTTTTTCTCACAAATGTTAGTTTAATAGTTTAATATTTTGATTTCTGCTTATTTGCCTGAAAATCCAGGCATTTTGGTTTAACAACACCAAGCAAATAATGTAGACCCTGTTATAGGACTGTTTTAATACCACTCTATAAAGCCTTGGTAAGACTACACCTAGAATACTGCATCCAGTTTTGGTCACCACATTATAAAAAAGATGTTGAGACTCTAGAAAGATTGCAAAGAAGAGCAACCAGGATGATTTCGGGGACTGGAGACTAAAACATATGAGGAACATTGCAGGAACTGGGCATGGCTAGTCTAATGAAGAGAAAGACCAGGAGAGACATGATAGCAGTCTTGCAATATTTGAGGGGCTGCCACAGAGAGGAAGGGGTCAAGCTATTTTCCAAGATACTTGAAGGCCAGACAAGGAATAATGTATGGAAACTGAACAAGGAGAGATTCAATCTGGAAATAAGGAGAATTTTTCTGACAGTGAGAACAATCAACCAATGGAACAACTTGCCCTCAGAAGTTGTGGGAGCACCATCACTTGAGACTTTCAAGAAGAGATAGGACTGCCATCTGTCAGAAATTGTGTAGGGTCTCCTTCTTGGGTGGGAGGGGGGGTTGGACTAGATGACCTACAAGGTCCCTTCCAAATCTGTATAACTTCTCTCCTTCCTCCAGCAGATTTTCCTTGGAAATGCAGACAGAGCAGTGGGGGCTGCAACGAATGCTGGGTAATACTTGCTTCTAAGAACACATGCAACTCAGAAAACAGAACTTTAGCAGTCTCTGTAAGAAGAGAAAATATACCAAGGAAGGCATCTAATAGAGGAAATATGTAAAGCCCATGTCACACTGCCCAACGGATGCAAAAAGGACACAGCAGACGAGCAAAATGTTCCATCCGTTGTTATCCGCTCTCAAAAGGGGCAAAAATTTGCATAACTGGAGCAGATAACACGGATGCGGGGAGGACTCAGGGCAGATGCAAAGTGGATGTGGAATGGAAGCCCAGCGGATGGAAGCGGAGGAGAGCGAATGGCGCATCCGCTAGGCTTCCGGGGGGGCGCAGCAAAGCGGACGTGGAACGGAAAGAGCGGATGCACAGTGGATGAAGCGGATGCACAGCGGATGCACAGCGGATGCACAGCGGATGCACAGCGGAAGCCTAATGGATGCCTGGCGTTAATTGTGCATATGAGGAGGATGCATTGCGTCAGCCCCGCGGATATAACGGAAGCAGCTCGGAAGCAGGTCGCCATTCAGAGGAAAGACCTGCTGCCGGACGGATTGGCTGCCTTGCCTGCCCTGCCTGCATGTCTGTCTGCAAGCCTTGCTGCCAGCCTTGCTGCCAGCCTTGCTGCCAGCCTTGCTGCAAGCCTTGCTGCCAGCCTCCCTGCCAGCCTTGCTGCCAGCCTGCCTGCAAACCTTGCTGCAAACCTTGCTGCCAGCCTGCCTGCAAGCCTTGCTGCCAGCCAGTCTGCCTGCAGGCTTGCTGCCTGCCTTCCTGCCAGCCTTGGTTCATGTCTGCCTGCCAGCCTTGGTGCCTGCTTGCCTGCCAGCCTTCCTGCAAGACTTGGTGCCAGCCTTCCTGCCAGCCTTCCTGCCAGCCTTGGTGCCTCCCTGCCAGCCTTCCTGCCAGCCTTGGTGCCTGCCTCCCTGCCAGCCTGCCTGCCTGCCTTGGTGCCAGCCGCCCTGCCAGCCTTCCTGCCAGCCTTGGTTCCTGCCAGCCTCCCTGCCAGCCAGCAACCCCACAACCATGTGGAAGCACAGCAAGCCTCAGCCATCTGCTGCCAGCCCTGGCAAGAGGGACAGGGCTACCATCCCGCCCCCTGGCCCTCACTCTGGTTCTGCTGGGGCTTCTGCAGCACGGGCTCGCTCTTCTGGGGCTGGCGCTTCTGCTGCTTCTGCTTCTGGAGGAGCTGATGACAAGCACTCCAGCACCAGCCACCTCCACAGCACTTCGACCCTTCACCCCTGAGACTGAGCGACCAAGAGGAGTGCCAGAGACTCATTTTTATTTTATAGCTTCTTGTTAATAAAGTCTATTTTTGATTCACACACTTGCTTCATTTCTTTTTTTTAATAAAGTCTTGCTGGAAACTTTTAGAAATGGTTTAAGCCTTTGCATGCTTGTGGGATGGGTTAAGACAGCTGTGGGATGGGTTGAGATAGCTGTGGGATGGGCAGGGATACCTGTGGGATGGGTAATAGCTGTGGGATAGATAAACCTCCAGTGCAAGCATAGTGGGACTGTATGGTCCACCCTCCCAGGTGCCACACCTACGGCCCTTTATTATCAATAATAATGTAATAATTATCCACACATGTCAACACAAACACAACTCTTTATTAAATGCCTGTTCATTGTAGGCCAACCAAACATACATGGCCCAATCTCATCCGTGTGATGAGACAGGCTGAAGGAAGCATCCATTAAGCATCTACCATCCTATCTTGCCCCTCCACTGCTCCAGCTGGGGAGTTGAACCATTGTCTCAGGAGGTTATGCTGCTTCTTCGCTTCATGTGAGGCTCTGTTGGGGCCTTGCACATCCTCAGTGTCTATCAGGCTTCGCCCTTGCCTCCATTCCCCAGGCTTCATGTCCCCATTGCCTTGCTGGAGGTCCACAAACCTGTTCTGCAACCCTGGGTAGCGGGTGCGCATGAGATTGTGCAGGATGCAGCAAGCTTCCATGATCCTCCTCACGGTCTCTGGGCAATGCTGCATGGTGGTGAGAAGTACCTGGAACCTGTTGTCCAGGATGCCAAAGGCATTCTCCACCACCCGCCTTGCCCTGGACAGCCTGTAGTTGAAGATCCTCTCTTCACGGGTGAGGAGTCTGGAAGTGTAGGGCTTCATGAGGTAGGTTGTGAGGGAGAAGGCGTCATCCCCCACAATGAAGTAGGGCACATCTTGTGTGTTGTTGGGCAGCGGTTTTGGATCTGGGAAGCCCACGATGAGGTTGCCTTCCAGCTCCTCCTTGAGGTCACTGGCATTGTATACCTGGGCATCTGAAGATGAGCCGTTGCCTGAAGCATCGATGTACATGAACCTGTAGTCAGCATCGACCATGGCAAAGAGGATGATGCTGAAGTAGCCCTTGGAGTTGAAATAAGTGGACCCCGACTTGGCTGGAGATTTGCAGGCCACGTGCTTGCCATCTATGGCTCCAACGGTGTGTGGTAAGTTCCACTTCTGATACCACTGCTCTGCAACTTTCTTCCATCCTTCTTCAGTGGAGGGGTACTGGAGGAGCTTCTCCTTGTATTCTTCGATGATGGCCTGCACCACTTCTCTGACCACAATGCTGATGGTGTTGGATGGCACCCTCCAGCCATACTGCATGCTCCTTGAAGAGGTCCTTGAGGCCAGGTGGCACAGAGTCAGTGCCACCTTGAGCCCAGGTTCCAGGCTGGGCCGGAAGCTGGTGTTTGCCTTGGTCAACCTGGGTGTCAGGCGCTGCACAACTTCGTCAAACATGGCTGTAGGCATCCTCATGAAGTTCTGGAACGCCCGAGTGTCTTCACTCCTGAGCTCCTCCATCAGCTTGTTGTACAGTCCGTCCTCTGCTCTTCTGGTGAACCATCTTCGGATCCAGACTCTTTTTGGGTGGCTCCTTTTCTTCTCTCAGTAGAGTTCACAGAGCCTGCAGATGGCTTCGCACTGTTGCAGAACGATGGTGGCTGCCGAAAGGACTGTGTTACAATTCACAGTTGGCATGACTGGATGCTGTGGAAGAGGAAGAGTCAGATGAAGGCTGCAGAGGTCTGCACCGCTGGGCTGCTATTCTGAAAGTGAGATGCAGGCGAGTTGTTCCCCCTTTTTATTGGCAGTATAGGTTTTCCGCTAGGCATCCTCTAGGCATCCTCTAGACATTCTTAATATCCGAGATAGGTCCTCTCTGCGAATGTTTTTTCCATTTTAAATGCTTTGTTTACGTGCTGCATCCACTAGGCATCCGTTCTGCATCCGTTCCGCATCTGTTCCGCTTCCTCCCTGCGTCCGGGCGGATGCGAGTTGCGCGGATGCACAGTGGATGCCTGGCGGATATAGCGGATGTGTAACTGATGCGTAACGGATGCCTAGTGGATGCGTAGCGGATGCAGAACGGAGGAACTGGATACATTTTCTGCGCAAAAGTTTTGGGTAGCCCAAAATTTTTGGAGCGGATGAAACGTCCATAAACAGATGCTGGATGGATAGAGAGGAAGCCAAACGGAGGCAGTGAGTATATCGCGTTTTCGAACGGATGGCAAGCTTTTTTGTCTGTTTTAAATCCTCTTTGCATCTGTTGGTTCAGTGTGACATGGGCTTAAAACAGTACAATTCCCAGTGGAAAAAAGTATTTGCAATAATTGTCCTCACAAGCAATAGTACAAAAGAGGGAGGCACAGGAAAATGTTCACCTGCAGTTTTCCACATTGCAAATAAATGTGATTCAAAAATATAACAAAGTGATATGGATTCTATAGAGAAACAACTTAAAAGAAAAAATAAACAAATGGCAAATAAGAGAAGGTCCAAATAGTTTATTTTTCTTGGCAGACACTGTATAATCCTTTCATTACTGATGCATCTAATGTATGAGTATACATCTAGGCACCCATACACACACACACACACACACATGCATGGACTTGTACATGCAAGTATTCAGTTAAAAAAAATGAATCTATGCCCAAAAGTAGAATATTTAAGGATGAGAACAGAACATGAATTTTAACAATAAAAACAGAAAGTCTTCTTGGTCTAGAGCACTGGGTAACCCTTGGTGATTGGCTTCTAAAGATTACCATATGTTCTGTCCCTAGGAATATGAAAAATGAAGTGAAAATATGCTTTGTAGAAAGACATTCTTTATGGCATTGGGAAAACTGTAAACTGAAATAAATACAATGCCTTCTGAGTGACTCAAGACACCAGTGACCTATCAATTTTACAATTCACATAAAAGGGAATGAGACAGATGACAGGTCTCTCCCAGCAGAGTTGCTGATATACAGTAAGCAGCTTTACTTCTGTGCTTGATTATTAACAGAAACTAATGCAAAGCTAATCAGCTCTTCGAAGCACGGAGGTGTTGGGAGTTTACTTCTCTTTTAAGCTCCCCAAAGGCACCATCATTTTCAAAGAGGAGAGAGGACTAACCCAAAGCCTTGCAGAACTGGGCTGAGTTCACTAAGGACCGGTCCCACTGGCCGATGGTTGCAAAACATATGCACAAAGGACACAGCAGACGAGCAAAATTTCGGGGGTGGCTCCATCCGTTTTCATCCGCTCCAAAAATTGGTGAAAATTTGCATAAACAGAATGGAAAAGGACGGACGTGGGTAGTATGTAGCGGGGATGTTGAACGGATGTTCATAGGAAGCCTAGTGGATGAAAGCAGATGGAAGGGGATGACACCTCTGAAGGGGTTCTGGGGGAGAATTTCAAAGCGGACGCATAGTGGAAGGGGCGGATTCATAGCGGATGAAGCGGATACATCATGTACACCTATAGGAAACAAAGGGGATGCCGCGCGGATGTATATTGGATTCAAAGCATTCACTGCACATGCGGGGAGTATGAATTGCATCCACTCCACAGATAAAAGGATGCAGCACGCACGCAGTCAGCATGCAGTCAGCAAGTATCTGGAACCTGTTGGCCAGGATGCCGAAGGCATTCTCCAGCACCTGTCTTGCTCTGGACAGACTGTAGTTGAAGATCCTCTCTTCACGGGTGAGGTATCTTGAACTGTACGGCTTCATGAGGTAGGTTCTGAGGAAAATGCGTCATCACCAATGATGAAGTAGGGCACATCTTGTGTGTCATTGGGCAGGGGTTCTGGATCTGGAAAATCCCTGATGAGGTTGCGTTCCAGCCCATCCTTGAGGTCACTTGTGTTGTATACCTGGCCATCTGAAGCTGATCCATTGCCTGAAGCATCGATGTACATGAACTTTAGTCAGCATCAACCATGGCAAAGAGGATGATACTGAAGAAGCCCTTGTAGTTGTAATAAGTGGACCCTGAGTTGGCTGGAATTTTGCAGGCCATGTTCTTCCCATCTATGGCTCCAACGGTGTAGGGAAAGTTCCACCTCTGATACCACTCTTCTGCAAGTTTCCTCCAGCCTTGTTCAGTGGTGGGGCACTGGAGGAGCTCCTCCACATATTCTTCAAAGATGGCCTGTACCACTTCTCTGACCACTTTGCTGATGCTGTTGTATGTCACCCTCCATGCATACTGCATGTTTCTGTATGTGGTTCCAGAGGCCAGGTGCTGCAGAGTCAGTGCCACCTTCAGTCCAGGGTCCAGGTTGGGACGGAAGTTGGTGCTAGGCTTGGTCAACCTGGGTCTAAGACGCTCTACAAGTTCATCAAACATGGCTGGTGGCATCCTCATGAAGTGATGAAATGCATGAGGGTCTTCATTCCTCAGCTCCACCATCAACTGGTCATACAGTCCAAACTCCATTCTTCTCACGATCCATCCTCAGACCCACACAGCTCTTGGACGTCTGCTTCTTCTCCTTCTGTATCAAAGTTGAAACAGTCTGAACAGGTTTTGGTTCTGGTGATGAATGAGCGCAGATATCATATGGACTGTTTCATCATCCATGGTGGAGAACAGTTGATGATGTTGAACACCAAGACTAAGGGTGATGAGGTCTGTACACCACGGCTGCTGGACTCATACTGAGATCCAGATGATTTTCTCCCCCTTTTTATAGAAAATATTGGTTGTCTGCTTGGTGTCCTTCTACATACTCTAGACATACTCCAGACATCCTAAATATATGATATACATCCCAGATACAAACATTTTGTCCATTTTTTTGTCCATTTTATATATGAGATGCATACGCTTACATCCTTTCTATTTCCGTGCTACTAATGCTGTGTGGACATTCTGTGTACCTTTTGTTTCCTCCCTCTTTCCGTTTTGAGCTGCAGTGGATGTGAATTGAGGGGATGGCCAGAGGATGCAGAGAGGATACAGCAGACATTTAACGGATGATAATGGATATAGAACGTTTGTTGCCCGTATATATCGTGGATGTACATCGTACACGGTGGAAAGCGGATGAAATCACAGTGGATGGATGCTCGACAGATAGTGTGTATGAAACACGTATGCAATGAATACACAATGGATGCATAGTGTTTTCCAATGGATGTCAAGCTTTTTTTAATGTGTTACATCCTCTTTGCATCTGTAAGTGCAGTGGAACCGGGCCAAAGGTTCGGATGTTGATGGTTTCCTTCATGTAGAAGTGTACATATGTATAGTGGGCTGTGCAATAGTTCAACATTTTTGGTTCCAAAAATAATATTCTTTAATTTGTGCAGCTGTATGAATGGAAGATTTCTCTGAAGCTCTTTAAAATGCCTACTTCTTTTTTCAAATTGCAGAGAGCAGCCATGGAAATTTTGATAAAGATGCAGATGCTTTGAAAAGCTGCTAACTGGGGTTACATTTGTGCTCCTGAACATCTATTTCAAGTCAGTTCTGAAGCCCTGCATAGATTTAAAGTACCTTTCAAAATCAATTCAATTTTCGCATGCTAAAGCCCATGTCACACTCCACCAACGGATGCAAAGAGGATGTAACATGGACAAAAAAGCTTGCCATCCGTTGGTTAACGCGATGTATCCGTTCTGTACTCACTGCCTCCATTTTGCTTCCTCTCTATCCGTCCAGCATCCGTTTATGGACGTTTCATCCGCTCAGAAAGTTTTGACCTGCTCAAAACTTTTGCGTGGAAAATGTATCCAATTCGTCCGTTCTGCATCCGCTACGCATCCGCTAGGCATCTGTTCTGCATCCATTACGCATCCACTATATCCGCTAGGCATCCGTTCTGCATCCGCACAACTCGCATCTGCTCGGATGCAGGGAGGAAGCGGAACGGACGCAGAACGGATGCAGAACGGTTGCCTAGTGGATGCAGCATGGAAACAAAGCATGTAAAACAAAAAAAACGTTCGCAGAGAGGACCTATCTCGGATATTAAGGATGTCTAGAGGATGCCTAGAGGATGCCTAGAGGATGCAAAGGGACACCTATACTGCCTATAAAAAGGGGGAGCAACTCATCTGGATCTCACTTTCAGAACAGCAGCCCCGTGGTGCAGACCTCTGCAGCCTTCATCTGACTCTTGCTCTTCCACAGCATCCAGTCATGTCCACCGTGGATCGTAACACAGTCCTTTTGACAGCCACCATCCTTCTGCAACAGTGCAAAGCCATCTACAGGCTCTGTGAACTCTACTACGGGAAGAAAAAGAGGCGGCCAAGAAGCGTCTGGGTACGAAGATGGTTTGCCAGAAGAGCAGAGGACGGACTGTACAACAAGCTGATGGTGGAGCTCAGGAACGAAGACACTCGGGCATTCCAGAACTTCATGAGGATGCCTCCAGCCATGTTTGATGAAGTTGTGCAGCGGCTGACACCCAGGTTGACCAAGGCAAACAACAACTTCTGGCCCAGCCTGGAACCTGGGCTCAAGGTGGCATTGACTCTGCACCACCTGGCCTCAGGGACCTCCTACAGGAGCATGCAGTACAGCTGGAGGGTGCCACACAACACCATCAGCATTGTGGTCAGAGAAGTGGTGCAGGCCATCATCGAAGAATACCTGGAGGAGCTCCTCCAGTGCCCCTCCACTGAAGAAGGATGGAAGAAAATTGCAGAGCAGTGGTATCAGAGGTGGAACTTACCACACACCGTTGGAGCCATAGATGGCAAGCACGTGGCCTGCAAAGCACCAGCCAACTCAGGGTCCTCTTATCACAACTAAGCTTCTTCAGCATCATCCTCTTTGCCATGGTCGATGCTGACTACAAGTTCATGTACATCGATGCTTCAGGCAACGGCTCATCTTCAGATGCCCAGGTATACAATGCAAGTGACCTCAAGGGTAGGCTGGAATGCAACCTCATCGTGGGCCTCCCAGATCCAGAACCCCTGCCCAACGACATGCAAGATGTCGGGTGGGCCTACAATGAACAGGGCATTTAATAAAGAGTTGTGTTTATGTTGACATGTGTGGATGATTGATTACATTGTTTTTGATAATAAAGGGCCATAGGTGTGGCACCTGGGAGGGTGGACCATCCAGTCCCACTATGCTTGCACTGGAGGTTTATCTATCCCACAGCTATTACCCATCCCAAATATATCCCTGCCCATCCCAAAGGTATCCCTGCCCATCCCAAAGGTATCCCTGCCGATTCCACTGCTATCCTTACCTATCCCAAAGGTATCCCTGCCCATCCCACTGCTATCTTAACCCATCCCACAAGCATGCAAAGGCTTAAACCATTTCTTAAAGTTTACACCAAGACTTTATTAAAAAAAAGAAATGAAGCAAGTGTATGAATAAAAAATAGACTTTATTAACAAGAAGCTATAAAACAAAAATGAGTCTCTGGCACTCCTCTTGGTCGCTCAGTCTCAGTGGTGAAGGGTGCAGGTGCTGTGGAGTTGGCTGGTGCTGGAGTGCTTGTCATCAGCTCCTCCAGAAGCAGAAGCAGCAGAAGCCCCAGCCCCAGAAGAGCAAGCCCGTGCTGCAGAAGCCCCAGCAGAACCAGAGTGAGGGCCAGGGGGCGGGATTGTAGCCCTGTCCCTCTTGCAAGGGCTGGCAGCAGATGGCTGAGGCTTGCTGTGCTTCCGCATGGTTGTGGGGTTGCTGGCTGGCAGGGAGGCTGGCAGGAACCAAGGCTGGCAGGAAGGCTGGCAGGGAGGCTGGCACCAAGGCAGGCAGGAAGGCTGGCAGGGAGGCAGGCACCAAGGCTAGCAGGAAGGCTGGCAGGCAGGCAGGCACCAAGGCTGGCAGGCAGGCTGGCACCAAGGCTTGCGGGAAGGCTTGCACCAAGGCTGGCAGGAAGGCTTGCAGGGAGGCAGGCACCAATGCTGGCAGGAAGGCTGGCAGGCAGACAGGCACCAAGGCTGGCAGGCAGGCAGACAGCAAGGCTGTCAGGAAGACTGGCTGACAGCAAGGCTGGTAGGCAGGCAGGCAGGCAGACAGCAAGGCTGGCAGGGAGGCTGGCAGCAAGGCTGGCAGGCAGGCAGACAGCAAGGATGGCAGGGCAGCTGGCAGGGAGGCTGGCAGCAAGGCTGGCAGCAAGGCTGGCAGCAAGGCTGGCAGCAAGACTTGCAGGCAGACATGTAGGCAGGGCAGGCAAGGCAGTCAATCCATCCGGCAGCAGGTCTTTCCTCTGAATGGCGACCTGCTTCCGAGCTGCTTCCGTTATATCCGTGGGGCTGATGCAATGCATCCTCCCCGCATGCGCAATTCACGCTCGGCAATCGCTAGGCTTCCGCTGTGCATCCACTGTGCATCCACTTCATCCGTTCGGCATCCGTTCTGCATCCGCCGTATCCGTTCCGTGTCCACTTTGCTGAGGTCCCCCGGAATCCTTGCGGATGCGTCATCCGCTCTCATCCGCTTCCATCCGCTGGGCTTCCATTCCGCATCTACTTTCCATCCGCTCTTCATCCTCCCCGCGTCCGTTCCTTTTCGTGTTATCCACTCCGTTTATGCAAATTTTTGCCCCTTCTGAGAGCGGATAACAACGGATGGAACATTTTTCTCATCCGTTGTTTACTTTTTGCATCCATTGGGCAGTGTGACAGGGCCTTAACTTAAATTTACAGAATGTATATGAAATACTTAATCACAGTAATGGGTTAGTTCCACTGAACAGCCTGACTGCTGTATCTTTTAAAAGCATGTCCAAAATGACACAATAGGTGGATACTTAGGTTTCAAGACTTAGTTCAAGCATTACAAAACTAGAGAGATATTCACACTTGTACTTCTTTGCGTTGCTCCAGAAAAGTATGCTATGTATAATATGTTAGACTATCAATGTTTCCAAGGAGTGTTTTAATTTCAGATAAGATTCATCCAAAGAAACTTTAAAACAACTTCCCAAAGCAAAATGGCCATCAATCTAGACATAAACAGTTCTGTTTTACTTTAAGCTGCTTTGATGTTATTTTGTCTGGAGTTCTAGAAATCATTTGGGCAGAAGCCTCTTCTATCTACTAATTGCTGCTGGGCAGGCCCAAAATTCACATGAAGCACCTGGACCAGATAAATTGCATCATGGTGGTACCTTGATGGAGTAATATTGCTTCCAGTGAATAAAACAGTTTGTCAGGACATGAATCCTGGTGACTTCACACAAATCTATTTCATCATCTCCATGTTGCAAAATATAACTTAAACAGAGTTTTACCAGGTAGCAATTTACCTTATTTAAACCTTATAATTTGCGATGCCACATCAGGTGACAACCAGAATTTAACTTTTTCTATACATCCCTGCCTTTTTCACCAGGTGTAAATTTGTAATAGAAGCAGGACATTGCAGAATATTACAGAAATGGAATATATGTGTTTGTTTACCAAATGCCAACTTGCAATAACCCTGTCCTTTCAAATCAATTGCTGATTTATAGAGAATGTTTTATTTTAAACAGAAGAGGATTACTGACAGAAATGATCAAACAGCAACACCTTACATTATTAAAACATATAATTGCCTCCAAATTAGAAAGGGAAACCAGATGGTTGACATTTTTTGTGTTCAGAAGCTAATCAGGTTGTGCCTGATCAGTTCTTGGGTGGAAGACTTCCATGGAATATCAGAAATTAGCTAGGAAGTTAAAAAATATAGAAATCCTACATGAAGGATTTTGTGAATCACTTGTGTGATTTTTGTAGAAAACTCCATGATTCTGTTCATACATTCATCATGAGCTTGATCTGAAGGAAATGTACTTACTTATATTACAAAATTCTCAGGAAATGTGTAGAAAAAGAGAATGTTTTGGAGGCAGTTTTCTGGAAATCTAACTGGGACAGAATATTTTGAATCAGTGGCAGATTAATTATTTCAATATCTCATCAGTCATTTGTGATAAGTCAGATCAGGAAACATACAACAGAAGGATTACAGGAATGTGACTTAATGGTTATGGGGTAGAATAACAGAATCTTGAAAACCTGCAAGAGTTTCCCTGTGCCCCCCTTACAAGGCAGGATTATTCTGAGTTTCTTTCTCTTACTTCCACTTTTCAAAAACTGAATTTTCTCTTGCTCTATTTTCTCTTAAATCCCCCTACATATTTTCATCAAGATTATCTCTACATTACTATACATCTCTCAGATGCTTTTTTCCTGGCAATACATAACAATAATAAATTCAGTTCGTTTTTTTCCACATTCATGGCATTCAAAATTCAGTGGTTTGATGTTCATGACATTCAAAATTCAGTGGCTGCTACTATCTAATGGAAGGGTTGGTTTGACTGCTTTTGTCACTCAAGCTAGTCCTCCCATTAGGTAGTAGCAATAACAATAGCACTTAGACGTATATGCTGTTCCATATTAACATACTTCAAATAATCTATTCCTATTGGTCAAGAAATACTAGAAGCTCATTGGTTCCTGTCTCAACGCTGATTGGCCAATAATAGCTAACCTATGATTGGCCAACTCAGTGGCGGGAAAAACAAGTAGCCGTCATTGGCAGCTAGCCACGAGCAGCCTCTCTATAAAAAGAGTTGTCGCGGCTCCTGGTTCAGATGGACTTTCTGCATTAAATAAAAGAGCTAAAATTACGCTGGTCTCCAGTCTCATTCTTCGCGAACACAACACTGGTGATGAGGATGGGATTTTGAGAAAGGAGACCAGTTGAGCACGTGGCATTGAGAACCGAGCAGACGAAATGGCTGGAACCAACTTGCCACCCACACCATTCAACCCAGCAACAGAGGACTGGGAATCCTACATCGATAGATTCCTCATGTTCCTGGAAAGCAACGATTTGCAAGGAATCTCAGACAATTGAAAAAGAGCTGTGTTCCTGACACACTGTGGGCCCACAGTGTTCAAGATAGCCAAGGCACTGGCAAAACCAGTACATGTGAAACAGATGGCCTGGCCAGACCTAGAAAAGCTGCTGAAGGCACACTACGCACCGACCATCTCCAGCCTTATTCGGAGACACGAATTTTATAAACGGGACCAGAGAGAAGGTAAGAGCATCACAGATTTCATAGTGGCTCTCAGGGACATTGGAGGGGCATGCAAATTCCTTAACATGGACGAAACCATGAGGGATCGCATGGTCCTCGGACTGAGAGACCTCACCCTAGAAAGCCAGCTGCTAACCCGGCCAAAGATTACAGTTACTGAGGCTATTGCTGAAGCGACGGCAGCAGAAACAACAAAAAAATCAGTGGCCAAAGTACAGCAGATGAATGCGAACTCACCCAAAACTCTGACCGAAACGAGCCAGGGCTCAGAAAAGAAGGCAGAGAGCGCACACAAAACTACCACACACTACGCCGAGAGTGGATCGTCTGGAATCGACAACGACGATGAGGAAGAGATCCACAGACTCCAGGCTGAATGAGATTGACGGCTGGAGAAAGGTCATAAGTCGGGGTTTCAGTGCGCCGGGTGCAGAGGAGACCACCCCCGTTCTGAGTGCTGGTTCTTAGACGCTGTGTGCCAATATTTCGAGAGATGGGGCCACATCGCAAGAGTATGCTGAAACTGTAAGAGCTACAGCCCCCGACATAGAGACAAAACATCACCAAGAACAAAAGATAGACAAACGTGGAGCCGTGAGAGTCGTGAAAACAAAGGCAAGCAGCTAAACGAGAACTATAGAAAAGAAGAAACACACCAAACCATCATCACTGGACACTCTAACGCAACAAATTGCCGAAAAGTACATGTGGCAGTCCGGATCGAGAGCCAAGAATGTAAAATGGAGGTAGATTCCAGATCGTACCTATCGATGGTGTCATGGGATACCATTAAAAAACTAGCACCACACATTGGCAGAGCTGAACTAGAACACCAATCGCTAATCCTAAAGGACTACCAGGGAAACAGAATACCAGTAGTTGGATTCAGACATTTTCAAATAACTTTCAAAGAGCACAAGAAAATCTTGCTGCTAACCATCGTAGACTGAAACTGACCAAGCCTATTGGGACTTGAGTGGTTTGAACCTCTAGGAATCAGAGTGACCGGCATTAACAGCATCGCCGACACAGGCTGGGAGGAGAACCTGATGAGGGAATTCCAGGACGTCTTTGATGGAAAATTAGGCAAGTATCGAGGGTCTCCTATTTCATTTAATTTAGATCCAACAATATCTCCAATTTGGCTAAAGGTGAGGTGAGTCCCCTTCGCACTAAAACCAAAGATTGATGATGAACTTAACAAACTAATAGCACAAGGTATTTTGGAACCAATTGACCACGCCAAATGGGAGACCCCAATTCTGACCCCAGTTAAACCGGATGGGTCTGTGAGAATGTGTGGGGACTACAAGACTACCCTGAACCATGCACTACAACAAAGCACATATCCTGTTCCGGTAGTGCAACACATACTACACTCATTGGGGAGAGGCAAGGTCTTCACAAAGCTTGACCTTGCCCAAGCATACCAACAATTACCAGTCGACCCCGAAACAGCAGAGGCACAAATGATCGTGACTCATAGAGGAGCCTTCAAATGCAAAAGGCTGTAATTTGGAGTCAGTGTAGCCCCAGGGGTGTTCCAAAGCCTAATGGAGCGGTTATTACAGGGGATAAAAGGAGTAGTCCCATACTTTGATAACGTGCTAGTGTCAGCTAGCAATGAGAGACATCTAGAAGCACATCTCAGAGTGGTTTTACAAAGGTTCCAGAAGGCGGGACTCAAGGTAAAAAAAGAAAAGTGCTAATTAGCCACCTCAAAAGTCGAATTCCTGGGATATCAAATCGACAAAGAGGGCATCCACCCCACAGAGAAAAAAATTAAGGCAATCAAAGAAGCGCCTAGACAAAAAAACAAGGTAGAGTTGCAAGCATTCTTGGGACTTATACATTTTTATAATGTTTTTCTGCCACAGAAGGCAACAATGGTGGAACCACTACATAGGCTTTTGGACAAGGCAGCCACCTGGACCTGGGGACGATATGAAGAAACAGCGTTCCAGAGGGTAAAAGACCTAATCACTTCCAACTCGGTATTAATGCAATACAGCGAGACACTACCATTAACAGTCACCTGCGACACATCACCGTTCAGTGTCAGAGCCATACTTAGCCACATCCTGCCTGATGGGAGAGAAGCACCAATCGCGTTCTACTCCAAAACACTATCAAAAACTGAACGTAACTACAGTCAATTGGACAGAGAGGCATTAGCTGCAATATCCGGTGTCAAACGGTTCCACGAATACCTTTATGGTAGGACTTTTACCCTTGTTACAGACCACAAACCTCTATTGGGAATACTAGCTGGGAACAGAGCCACCCCAAATATACTATCCCCTAGAATGACAAGGTGGTCCGAGTTCCTGGCAGCCTACCATTATAAACTGATTCACCGACTGGGCAAAGACATTTTCCATGCCGATGCATTGAGCCATACTCCCCTACCAGAACTAGGAACTTATCCGACACCAACCACATCCACCCTACAGATTAAGACATTGTCAAACCTACCCATAACTGCAGCAGACATTGCAAGATTGACGGCAAGAGACAAAACCTTGTCACAAGTCTTAAACTGGGTAGGAAAAGGGTGGCCGGAAAATGAGACAGACATTAATTTTAAATCTTTCAAGAATAGGCAAACTGAATTGTCATTATTAAAAGGTTGCATATTATGGGGGGACCGGGTGGTAATACCAGAACGGTTACAAGAACAAGTACTGAGCATGTTGTATGAAGGCCACCCAGGCATTGTACGAATGAAATCCCTGGCTAGGAGCTATGTATGATGGCCAGGAATGGAAAAGGATATTGGGAAATGGGTTGAAACCTGCAGGAAATGCCAAAAATCTTAACCTGCACCCCCTTCAGCACCTGTACTAGACTGGGAAACACCCAGGGGCCCCTGGTCACGAATCCACATATCGTATATACTCGCATATAAGCCGATCTCACATATAAGCCGACCCTTAAAAAACTGCCCCAAAATGAGGAATTTTGCAAAAACTCGCATATAAGCTGACCCCCAAATACCATGGTGTGTTGTTTGGGCTAATAACAAAAGAGTATCAATATGCAATGCACTGATGAAGCATTGCATTTGTGTAGGAAACAATATCAAAGCATTTGTGTAGGAAACAATATTAAGTTAATTGCCCGGTATGTAAAGAATCTGATGTTACATAATGGTAATATATGCGCTTATCGTAGCAAAAGCTTGCAGAAGAGCATAAATGAGAATAAAAGCCATTATTGTTGTGTTTTACTTTTATTTATTTTCACAAATTAAACTGTGTCTCAGAATCCTTCAAATTCATCCTCACCATCACCCTCATCCTCAGATTCCCTAAAGAGATATTTCCAGTCCTCCAATGTATATTTGACATTATCTTCATCCCACATTTCTTCATCTTGATCTTCATTTTCATTTTCTGCCACTTCATCACTGTCTTCATTTTCAGTTTCACTGCTGTCCTCCTGCCATACAACATCATCTTCAGTGCCATCTAATTTGTTGCTGATGCAACATTTTAAAAAGGATTTCTGTACCATTTCTTGTGAAATCATATCCCATGCAGTCTTCACCCAAGACACTGTGGGCAAAGGAGGGCGTTTGAAGTTTCCTTTGGCTGTTAGTTCAGCCTTGCCATCTGCCATCCACTGTGTCCATAGGTTTCGCATGTGTGTCTTGAAGGGTCTGTTCAGGCTGACATCTAGGGGTTGTAGCATTCCAGTCAACCCTCCTGGTATGACTGCCTGAATGGTGTTTGACTCCTTTAGACTCCTTTTTACCTTTTCGGTTAGGTGAGCTCTGAATTGGTCCCAGACTAGCATGGAGTGTTTCTTGAGAAGACCTCCATTTCTGTGCACCTACACTTGATTTATCCATTTGATTACGCCTTCTTCATCCATCCATCCTTTGGGATGCTGATGGATGAGCATACCACTGGGAAATTTGTCTTTTGGAGGGTTTTTTGTTTGAAGATTACCATTGGGAGTAGCTTCACCCCATCTGCAGTGCAACTCAGCATCACTGTAAAATGGGTTTTTTGGTGCCCTGTTGTCTTAATAAGAACTGTTTTTTCACCCTTTTGGTTCAATGTTTTAGTGCTTGGCATGTCAAAGCACATAGGGGTCTCGTCCATATTGCCAATCTTGCTGAGAGGAAAATCACCAGTCTTTCGTTTATTTATCACGAAACGTTGGAAGTTCATCACCTTCTCCTCAAATTCTGATGGTAGCTTTTGGGCTATTTTTGTTCTCTTCAAAAACCTTGTACACCAGCCTGGGGAAGCAGTGAAGGTTGAGGTACCTTGGTATTTTCCAGATTTGGCCATCTGCAATGCTTGTAAGCGCACGGCCAATCTAGACACACAGCCATTCTGCCTTTGAGCCTCAAACCACTCAAGAATGTGCTTTTCCATTTCAGGGAATTGCCCAGCTTTGGGCCCTCTTTTTGTACATTTTGAACTGGGGGTGCAATCCAATGTACTATCCTTTCTCCATCTTCTAATATTGCTCTCATCCACTCCAAAGGTTCTTGCTGCTTCAAGGTTGCTTATTTCCTCTGCAGCCTTCACTACTTTTAGTTTAAAAGAAGCAGCATAAGACATTCTTTTTCTTTTAACATCAGACATGGCTATATTTTAATGAATTTTACTGCGGAATGCTTTACTAAATGCAGAGAAACTGGATACAAAGTTGCATGTGACGATCGCAAACACTACAGCGGTCACGTGACTAACTAAACCAATCAGAGCATGTTATATCCGGTGGGAGAAAAAGCAAAATGGAGGCATCCAGAGTAAAAAGAAATGTGCTGTAAGTATATATCGCTGTATGGTAATATCAATATTGCATGATCTGAGAAGTGGTGTTATATCGTCATGTTGTTTGTGTCAGAAATCAGATTTATGCGCATGTAAGCCGACCCCCAAATTTGAAAAAAAAAAAAAGCATTCTAAAGTTGGCTTATATGCGAGTATATACGGTAGATTTCGTGGGTCCAACAAAAGGATATACATTTTTAATCGTAGTAGACGCTTACTCCAATTGGCTAGAGGTAAGCGTCATGAACTCAACCACCACAGAAGCAGTTATTAAACAACTATGGAAACTATTCACCACACATGGGTTACCGGATTTGCTTGTCTCAGATAACGGCCCACAGTAACATTTGGAAAATTCCTCACCGAACATGGCATAAGACATGCTTTGACAGCATCAGGCCGACTGGCTATGAATGGCAGGGTGGAACGCATAGTCCAGTATACCAGAGAAACTTTAGACAAATTAGACTCAGGGGACATTCAGGAAAAAATTGAAAAAATGCTCACCATACAACACATAACACCGAATACTACCACAAATAAAAGCCCAGCAGAATTACTAATGGGCAGAAAATTAAGATCACAATTAGATAGGTTACACCCAACATACACCTCTGAAAAACCAACCGACTCCTCCAGCAGATACCGCACATTCGAACCAGGAAACGTAGTATATGCAAAAAATCTCACCGGACACCCACTGTGGGTACCGGCGAAAATAACTCAAATAACAGGACCTCGGTCCTATAGACTAGACAAAAACGATGGCAGAACCTGGAGGAGACACACTGATCAGTTACGATCACGAACACTGGAACGCACCACTGACACACCCAGACACGAAGACCAACACACACACACACCAGAAACAGCACAAACACTGCACAAAAATATTAATAGATCAACCATAGAGGGGGAGACCCCTTAAACACAAATCAGGGGGGAGGGGGAAACCCTCCAGCAGAGCAAGAAACCCCACAAAATCAAAATGTACACAATAAACAACATTCGCAAATAAATTCAGACAAAAACAATGACCTACCTGCAGAAGTCTTTGGCAAAGAGGAGCAGGAGGCACAAGAAGACTTAGATGCCTCTCCGGAAGGGAGCAGCCGAGCCGACTCTATCAGCCCAAGTAGGCCAGGTGGGAGCAGCATGGCTGACTCCACCTTCCAGGAGGTTCCACAGAGAAGGACGGGAGAAATAGCGATCCTGTCCGAACCCACTGAAGACGACGACACAACTAAACTGCGCAGGTCAACTAGGCAACCCAAAAGCCCCACCTACTTAGGTGACTACGTAAGGTAGGACCATACCAAGAGGGGAGGGGTGTTCCATATTAACATACTTCAAATAGTCTATTCCTATTGGTCAAGAAATACTAGAAGCTCATTAGTTCCTGTCTCGAAGCTGATTGGCCAATAATACCTAACCTATGATTGGCCAACTCAGTGGTGGGAAAAACAAGTCGCCGTCATTGACCATTAGCCGCAAGCAGCCTCTCTATAAAAAGAGCTGCCGTGGCTCCTGGTTCAGACAGACTTTCTGCACTAAATAAAAAAGCTGAAATTACACTGGTCTCCAGTCTCATTCTTTGCGAATACAACATATACCATTTTACAATGCTTTACAGCTGCCTCTAAGTGATTGATAGAGTCAGCATATTGACCCCAACAATTTGAGCCTGGTGAGATTTGAACTGCCAAATTACAGGCAGCCAGCAGTCAGCAGAAGTAGCCTGAAGTACTATATTCTAACCACTGCACCATCCTGGCTAGTCGACCTACTGTTTGGTTACTTAGAGTTGTGGTGGCAGAGTGGTTAGAATACAGCATTGCATGCTAACTCTGCTCACAGCCAGGAATTGGATGCTGATTGGCTCAAGGTGGACTCAACCTTCCATCCTTCCAAGGTTGGTAAAATGAGGACCCAGACTGTTGGAGTCAATATGCTGAGAAGACTAAGTCTAAGTGCTATTGCTACCAAATTTTGCTCTTGCTATTGCTACTCATGAGTTGCTTCTAGCTTTTTTTTGGGGGAATTTAGAAAAGATGATTCTTTTAGAAAAGATGATTCTGAACTAACCAAGGTGATGTGGTGTGTGTGTGTGTGTGTGTGTGTGTGTGTGTGTGTAGAAGGGATTTTGGAGACCCCTTAACTCAGAGGAAGCACCGTATTAATCAAGGGAAGAGGAAGTACTTAAATATTGGAAGATATTCATATTTTAATAACAGAGCACACAATTTGCATTTAGAAAATTCCTGGCTTTTGATCCTTGAAACTTCATTTAAAAGCCCAAAGTTGCAAATGGCAGGAGAAAAAAAATTGCTTACACTGCTAGAAAGTTACTGCTAAAGAGAGGAGGCAACATCAGGCTAAATCAGTCCAATTACTCCTAAATCAGGCTAAATCCGATTAAACACTAAGCAGCATTCTGATAACCTAAGTTTGAGAAGATGCCAACAATAGATAGATCGACTCCATGCTTCATGTGAGGTTAAGTAATTGTCCTTAATGTGGTGACTTCCCAAAGTTTTGCTTAATTTATTCCAGAAAAAAAGGAAAATTGAATAGATGGGGGGAAAGTACTGTTCATGTTAGATTTTTAGAAAACTATTCACTCTCATGAAAAGCCTAATATCTAAGCCTAAACTCAATAGAAAGTGGTCCTTTAACACTTTAATCTTTAATACATTCTATCATCCTATTGTTGAGGAAAACTTGGATGTCTTATGTTTTCACCTTCCAAAGTCCTTGGTAGTTAATTCCTCTGGAATATTAGAATATTTCAGTGTGCAAATACATGAGTTTTTCTTCTGAGGGATGATGGTTGCATTCCCCCCCCCCCCATTTAATACACATTTATACACAGCCGAAGAAATTTCTCTTTCAATTTCTATTAAATCTCTATTCATAATCCTTTCTCTGTGATCTGCCTAGGAGTCTAGTTTAAATTGTTCACTATCTTAAAGAAAAAAAATCTATCAATTTAATCACTCCCATGAATCAGCTCTAAATGATCTCAGCAGAGGAAATGTGTTAGTCATTTAAATCCCATCTTTACATATTATATAATAATTACAACTAATTTCAACTTCAGCTGGGCCTCCATATTGGACAACATACCTAATAAGATTCAGTTCAGCACAACCACATTTTCAAGTCTTTTTCTGACTTGTCATTTCAGATTTGCTGTTTACTGACACATCTAGGCCACTGTTTTGAAATAACAATTCTTGAAAAATTTGTACTGAAACTTTTGCCCATCTCGATAGGGACATCCATTGCAAAGATCCTTGGCTTCAAAATGGTGGGCATGGACAAGCAACTAAAGCATCATCCTTATTATCATGCATTATGCACACTTCATGCATATAAAAATATGCAGGCTTTTCTTGCCAATTGCACCTACCATTTTAAAGCCTCTCACTCATAAGCTGAGGTGGAAAATAATGAATAGAATAGAATAGAATAGAACAGAACAGAACAGAACAGAACAGAACAGAACAGAATAGAATAGAATAGAATAGAATAGAATAGAATAGCTTTGGTGGTGCAGTGGTTAGAGTACAATACTGCAGGCTACTTCTGCTGACTGTCAGCTCCCTACAATTTGGCAGTTCAAATCCCACCAGGCTCAAGGTTGACTCAGCCTTCCATCCTTTCAAGGTGGGCAAAATGAGGACCCAAAATTGTTGGGGGCAATATGCTGACTCTGTAAACTGCTTAGAGAGTGCTGTAAAGCACTATAAAGTGATATATAAGTCTAAGTTCTATTGCTATTGCTATAGAACAGACAGAACAGTCCAGTCCCCTGCTCTGACAGGAGATCCTTTACCAGAGGTTTCAAACTGGCAGCCTGCAGGCCAGATGCATCATGCACAGGCCATACCCACTCCAGGGGAAAAACATCATGAAACACATGACACGGCAAATTTGATATCCATACCTCATACTATTCCAGATAAGTGGCTGTTTAGACACTTCTTAAAAGCCTCCAGTCACGAAGCACCTACAACTTCTGAAGGCAAGTTGTTCCACTGGTTAATTGTTCTCACTGTTATGGAACATCTCATGCACATGGCAGAAGAAAAGTGCAGAATATGAACAAATGGGAAAATGGACTGAGATAATTCTAAAATAATCTATGAGTATCTTTTTGATGGCATTCTTCCTTCCAGATGAATTGGCATAAGCAGTGACTAAAAGTTGAACTTTCAGTTATGGTTTTCCTAATTTTGGAAAGCCATATTTTGGGTTATATTTATGGTGCAAATAGACCTTGAGAGTTGGAGACTTTGCTGTGACAAATGAAGCTATCTATCTATATCTCTGTCTCTACCTCTATCTCTATCTCTACATATAGATACACACACACACACACACACATATTCTAAATTTACATTTATAACATTTTAGATTTTATATTTCACAGTGTGTATTTTTACCTTTAATGCTTTTACTGCAATGTGATACGAATGTGCCATACAATAAATAAATATTATTAATTTTGAAAAATGCATTTTGCCTTTGTAACCCATACATGGAAATGAAACCAGGTTATCATAATGGGCAGTAGAAATTATTTTGCTGTAGTCTTTGAGAATAAAAAATATATATTTTAAAAAATTTCATCATGGATCATTTCCCTCTCTCTCAGCATGATATATCTTCCCTATTTCTGAAGAGTCTGAGGCACTATTGATGTAACCAAATTGATCCTCAAAGAGATATCTCAGTTGCAGGTTCTGTCTCCTGAAATTCACAGAGCCACACGGACTCAGGTGCAGTGAGAGAGAAATAACATGGCCAGAGAGCCAAGCCCCATGGGCCCTATTAGCTAATCAAGATTAGAATTCCTCTCTTGGACTGAAACTTCACCCCTGATCCACATCTGAACTTAATGTTCATTGTCTCTGTCTAATCTGTCAAATATGTGTTATATGTCCTGTCCCTGATTTGATGCCCTTACCAGCCACCTCGTACCTCAACATCACAATCCTGTCAAAATTAGAAACTTTTGACAGTTTTATAATCACCCTGCGCTCATCAGCATGGGGATGTTAGTCACTTCATTTTCCACAGTCTAACAGTTAATATGCCTTAATTTTTCTCACTTTGTGAATATTTAATTCCTCCCTTTTCAACATCATTTTTAGGTTGTGTGAATCATTTTCAAAGCCTTTTTTTTTTTTTTTTGCTATTCTCCCTCCACGATCATCTGCATATTTTATGAAATGGCACAGTTGAATCTCTGAGGGCTCTTGATAAAAATGAAACTGGCAGGCTGTTCATTAGTTGTTTACCTGAAGCTGTATGAATCCCCCAGCATGGCGGACTCCCATTTGGATTTGAATTAGGCTATTCTGACACATAAGAATAGAAACCTTCCTGAGTACATCAATTTTTTCATCTTTTCTCTCACCAATTAATAGCTTGTTTTTGTATCGGAAAAAAAATATCCCTTTTTTTGACCACCTCAAGTAGTGAAGAAACTGCAGCATCCAAATATTTTATTCTTATGGCACAGGGCTAGGCCGACCAACAAAAATTAATATTAATGAGAAATTAAAGGGAAGATTTTGAAGTATTTTAAATTTAGATTTGCTGAACTCTATAGGGACATGCAAAATGACTGGTCCTAATGCTGAAATTGTTCTGTTCCAAGATGTGTATTCCAAACTTGAACCAATCAGAGTTTTTCTTCAAGCTCAGAATAAAACACACTTTGTTATTTAGAGCAGCATTATTTCATTGTTCCACTTGTTCTGAATGTGCTATCTGGAGTTTCGATTAGTCTGATTTTCTTCACAAAGTTTCATTAGTTTTAGCCATTAAAGCAGCAGTGACCTATTGTGTATTAGAAAGGATGATATGGAATATGGAAAATGAGCGTCAGAGAAACTGAATGTTACAAGGAATACAGTCTGCTTGTAGTTACGTGATAAATCATTCATGCTTTAGTCAGCTCCTGTCTTGACTACTGCAATGCACTGTACATGGGGCTGCCCTTGAAAAATATCTGGAAGCTTTCATTGGTTCAAAATGTGGGTGGTCTGTATGGTTTGTGCAAGTCTACATTTGCACATGTGTCACCTGTCTTGCGGGAGTTGCAGTGGCTGCTGATTTGCTTGTAGGTCCAATTCAAGGTGTTGGTTTTTACTTTTAAAACCCTATATGGCCTGGGGCCAGGTTATTTGAAAAACTGTCTTTCCTCAGTTACATCAACCTGATCCAGAGTCATTATAGAGAAATAATTATTGTGTCCATTTTCTGTTTTCTGGATATGGAAAAATACGGATATCTGTCTGGCAACCAAATGTAGGTTAGTCCACTCTATTGTGTTCCTTGTAGCTACCTATCTTTGTGAAATCTGGACTTTAAAAAATCAAGACAGGAAGAAAGTCAACTCATTTGAGCTGTTGTGCCATGGAAGGCTTCTGTGTATTCCTTGGACAGCAAAGTTGAAGAACAAACAAGGATGGGAGCACATTATACCAGATGTCCCTGGGAGGCCAAAATCACAAAACTGCCTCTGGGTCTCTGGGTCTGTCATGCAGGGGTATTCACTGGAGAAAGCAGTGGGAAGACTTAGTGGTAGAAGGAAATCAGGACACCATAGAACACAGTGGCTGACACCACCAAATCTAACACCAGCCAGAGCATAGAAAAACTCAAAGAAGTAGTGCAAGATTGAAAGTTGTGGAGAGACCTGGCCCATAGAATTGTCAAGGGTCAGATATGACTGAATGGCCAACATCATGATCACCTTCATCATCATCATTATCATCATTTCTGTGATTTGGCTTGTAAGCATTCTGTTCTTTAGTCTTTTTTAGTTTTCTTAGGATCTAAGCTGAATGGGTGTTCCACATATATGTTTTTTTCTAAATGTAACTATTCTGAGGTTCTTATTTTTCATTTTTGCAAAAAAAGACAGGTTGTCTGGGCAAATATTCTTTACCAAACTGTACCATATTCAAACTTTTGCCTTGTTAAATTAAAAAAAAGACCTCTATGAAAATTCATGAGATACGCTAAAATAACTGTCTATAATATTATTAGATCAAATGAGTATATCCTTGGAGGGGAGAAAAAAAGAGTTTCAAATCCTTAAAAGATTTGAATTGCACATTTCATTCCTACTGCAAAGTTATTTCCTTTTTTTAACATTAAAAGTGCATATCCTCAAAACCAAAATCATACTAGCAGAGGTACTAAAAATAATTAAATATCTTGTGATTATAGAATCTCTACTAATCTGCATATTGACTAAATCTACAGTATATCTCAACAATGAGATACCACTTTATATTACAGAGGAATACAGCTATGATATTTCTCATATCCAGATAAAATGAACTTGGATAAGGTTGGCAATTTTGTTTGCTAAAAATTAGAGAAGATGTTAGGTAACAGTATCATTATAGTTGGAAGGGACCTTGGAGGTCTTCTAGTCCAACCCCTCCTCCTCAAGCAGGAGACCCTATATCATTCTGGACAAATGGTTGTGCAGTCTCTTCTTAGAAATTTCCAGTGTTGGAACATCCAACTTCTGGAGGTAAGTTGTTCCACTGATTAATTGTTCTGACTGTCAGTAAATTTCTCCTTAGTTCTCAGTTGATTCTCTCTTTAATAAGTTTCCACCTATTACTTCTTGTCCTGCCCTCAGGTGCTTTAGAGAATAGGTGGAAATGAGTAGAAAGCTGTGTGAGAAACTTGAGTGGTGTGTGTGTGTATGTGTACAGTTAATCCTTGACTCATGACCATTTGTTTGTTCAGCAATTGTTCAAAGTTACAATGATACTAAATGAAAGTACTTATAATCCATGCTTGAAGTTATAGTCATTAAGGTCATGTGATCAAAATGTGGGTACTTGGCAGATAGCCTGCATTTATCACTGCAGGCATGTTACAATTCCCCACACCTGTCTATTTCCCCTCCATCTATATACTTTTTTTGACTCCATGCCTATTTTTTTTGGAGGGGGGAGGGGGGAGGGGTAGTGCAAAGCCAGTCCCAAACTTGCCCCAGCAATTAGGGATTAAGGAATTACCAATTTAGACAAAGAAGCTAACAGTAAACAACATCCTAATGAAGGAACCACGAAGAACATTACCACCAACACTGACATGGCAAACCATTAGTATATAAAATGAGAGCAAACACCATTCTCTTCCAACACTGACCATTGTACCTTGTTTGGTAATGAAACTAGGTCTGCAAGAAAACAACCAAGCTCAGAGACCACCAAGTACCCCACAGTTCAACCCTGAGCTACACATATTAAGGAATGGTGTAGTGGTTAGAATGTAATACTGCAGGTTACTTCTGCTGATTGCCAGCAGTTCAGCAGTTCAAGTCTCACTGGCTCAAAGTTGACTCAGCCTTCCATCCTTCCGAGTTCGGTAAAATGAGGGCCAGATTGTTGGGAGCAATATGCTGACTCTGTAAACTGCTTAGAGAGGGCTGTAAAGTCTAAGTGCTATTGCTATTCTCTTCTGTTGATACACTTCTTAAACTGTGATTGTTAAAAGTATACACCATACCATAAATAAAATCCCATCACAGCTTTGTATAAGGGCATTATACCAGTCATTCAGTTTTCAATGTTTATTTAATGATTCCAAGCCTGGAATTAACCTTTCTTAGTTTGCACATAACTGATCATTGAACCATTTGCTGTGATTGCACATGCCGTATTTATGGCCAACTCAGATCCCACTAAAGCATAAGTGAAATTTGACTTGTGGGT
The DNA here is from genome assembly GCA_015471245.1 of Laticauda colubrina. Lineage (NCBI taxonomy): Eukaryota > Metazoa > Chordata > Lepidosauria > Squamata > Elapidae > Laticauda > Laticauda colubrina. The sequence continues at coordinate 23,967,421 of BLBF01000041.1, forward strand.
GCCATTTTAGTTTTCCTTATGTAATCTCTCCACTACTACCTAATGTACAAGCTGTGTGGAATCAACACACATAATCACTGTTAAAGATCTAATACCTACATCTGCACAATACATAACTTTTGTTTTAACCTTGGTTGTTGCTGTTATAGCTTAGCATATCGTAAAAAACCAACCCACTTGATTAGTTTCTGGTTCAGTGCACCATGGGAACCTAGACAATGTAACCTAGACTCTAAGCAGAAACCTATCTCCCTCAACTCTTTACTTTCTCCTTTGACCCATAATAATGTGTGCAAAGACCATCCAAATGGATGGTGTTGGCTATTAGCTTTTAACTTTCTATTGAAGGTAGTTAGAGAAGAGGGGGGTAAACATTTCATATCCCCCTTCATCTGTTCCCTTCATTATTTAACCCACATAAACCCACACATACATATACCAAACCAGGCTTAACAGCCAAGGCTGTCTCTTTCGTTTCCCTACCCCCAACTTCTGCTAAGGAGACCAGAGACCCAGCATTTGATGTTGTTTGTTTGAAATGATAAACTTAATCATGAGTGAAATGTTAGGAAGTGACAAGGCTGGACACTCTAAGGTCATTTCACATGTGAGCCAAGTATAACACAGCTTTTCCATTAATTGCATTGCCTGTCTTTGCTGTCTGGAGAACTTGGGCTTTTTGCAAAGAGGGAACTGAATTTGTGATAATTAAACCATGGACTTCTGTAAAGCTTGCCAAATCTGCCATATGGTAGTTTTATGACTGAGACTGCTATTATCTCTGGAGTAAGCAAATGTCCTAATCTCATTTTAGTTATCTATGACCAATCTCTCATTTCTGGAGGGCAAAATGCTGGTACTCAATGTTTCTGTGATGTCCTAAAGCAACATAGTATTCACTGACAAGGGTGAATATGTGAAGGGAAATATTCCCTAGTATTCAGGAAATAATGTCCACCATGTCATTGCAGTATAAAACCAGCCGTTTTGTACTTGCATCATGATGCCACTCATAATTATGTGAAAAACAGAACTTGTGTCATATCACAATTACATCTCAGCTTTCTTCTGACATTCCTGGCATCCTATTTATGGTAAAGGTAGACTGAAACACTCTCAAAATGAAAGCTATATGTTTAACATACTAAAATTTAAATACATGCATGACAGTGCTCTACAAATTCCCTACAATCAGAGGTAGTATTCAGCAGGTTCTGACCAGTTCTGGAAAACTGGTAGCAGAAATTTTGAGTAGTTTGGAGAACCAGCAAATACCACCTCTGACTGGAGATTTTACAGTATTCTTTCCCTGCCATACCCACCAAGCCACGCCCACAGAATCAGTAGTAAAAAAAAATTGAATCCCACCACTGCCTACCATGCTTTCATGCAAAAGATAGGTGTAGTAATTAATGCTCCCTCTGAGCAATGACTCAGTGGTTAAAGAAATTGAGCTTGTCAGTTGGACAGCTGACAGCCCAGGTTTGAGACCCAGCTCCACATAATGGGGGTGAGCTCCCGTTACTTGCTCCAGCTCCTGCCTAGCAATTCAAAATCACACAAATGTGAATAGATGAATAGGTACCATTTCAGTGAGAAGGTAACATATTCTGTGTACCTTTGGTATATAGCCATGCTGACCACATGACCCTGTAAATTGTCTTCAGACAACACTGGCTTCCTTGGCCAAGAAATGGAGATGAGCACCATGCCTTAGAGTCAGAAATGACTGACAGGAAATTTTTTACCTTTTATCTTTTTCTCTACTTTTTGCTGTGTATTCTTTTCCGCTTTAACTTTTTGTCATTTCAAATAAATATGAAGAATATGAGTAGAATATGAATTGAAAAAGAACAAGATGTTCATTTAAATACTGATGGATATTTGATTGAAAAGGGATAGGAGAAATTTGTAAAAAAGCATTGATTTGTCATTCTATAACACTAGAAGTCAATGAGTTCATCAAGAATCTTGACCATTGGGTGATAGAGTTTAGATCTATGGTGTCTGATTCTGTAAGAATACAGACATTAATTCCTGGGGCTAAATCACAGTTCTTTAAGCATATGATACTTCTGTCCATTTCCACATTGGTTTGAATGGGTTTTTTTCCTACTATGGAAATTTGTGTTCATTTTGAACACAACACTTATCTGTACATCTATTAGTATACAATTTCTCTACATGTTGTTTTTTAATTGGGAACCTGTATTTTAAAAAGTGTGAAATCTGAATAATTAAGAATAAATTAAACCAATATGAGAATCCAGGCTTATTTTGGACACTGTTCAGTAGGGAATAAAATAAAATAAAAGAATGAACAAACAACGTCTATGTAGTAGAGTCTATAAACAACAGGATAATGTGTAATTGATTATGCTACAGGGTAATCAGGCATTGTAGCTGATCAGCTAAAAGTGTCTGAAGCTAAGTTAAATCAGATATTATCTGTTTTAGGAACTCATTGTAATCAAACAAAACATTGGTACACCATGTAGGATATTGTAACCCTGGTTAAAAGTTTAGGAAATATAAAATTAAGTTGGTTTGTATCAGAATGTGTATCAAACCTTTTATTTCTCTATCCCTACAACAGAAAGCTATATTGTTCATCAGTGTTCTGACAAATTATGCCATAAGCAGCACTAGGTATGATTAACACAACTGTTGGCCAACATCTAAGATCAATATCAGTTCAAATAATGAAAGTGTGGTCAGTGTAAAAAGGTCACATTTCCTTCAAGCTGTCACACTGCCCAACGGATGCAAAACGGACACAACGGACGAGAAAAATGTTCTATCCGTTGTTATCCGCTCTCAGAAGGGGCAAAAATTTGCACAACCAGAGCAGATAACCCGGATGCAGGGAAGATGCAGGGCAGATGGAAAGCGGATGTGGAACGGAAGCCCAGAGGATGGAAGCGGATGGGAGTGGATGGCACATCCGCAAGGCTTCTGGGGGACCTCAGCAAAGTGGATGTGGAACGGATACAGCGGATGCAGAGCAGATGCACAGGGGATGAAGCGGCTGCACAGCGGATGGACAGCGGAAGCCTAGCAGATGCCGAGCGTTATTTGTGCATGCGGGGAGGATGCATTGCATCAGCCCCGCAGATATAACGGAAGCAGCTCAGAAGCCGTTCGCCATTCACAGGAAAGACCTGCTTCCAGAAACATTGACTACCTTGCCTGTCCTGCCTGCATGTGTGCCTGCAAGCCTTGCTGCCAGCCTTGCTGCAAGCCTCCCTGCCAGCCTTGCTGTCTGCCTGCCTGCCAGCCTTGGTGCCAGCCTCCCTGCAAGCCTTGCTGTCTGCCTGCCTGCCAGCCTTGCTTCCAGCCAGTCTGCCTGCCAGCCTTGATGCCTGCCTGCCTGCCAGCCTTGGTGCATGCCTGCCTGCCAGCTTTCCTGCCAGCCTTGGTGTCTGCCTCCCTGCCAGCCTTCCTGCCAGCCTTGATGCCAGCCTTCCTGCCAGCCTTGCTGCATGCCTCCCTGCAAGCCTTTCTGCAAGCCTTGGTGCCAACCTTACTGCCAGCCTTGGTACCTGCCTGCCAGCCTGCGTGCCTGCCAGCCTTCCTGCCAGCCTTGGTGCCTGCCTCCCTGCCAGCCTTCCTCCCAGCCTTGGTGCCTGCCTCCCTGCCAGCCTCCCTGCCAGCCTTGCTGCCAGCCTCCCTGCCAGCCTTGCTGTCTGCCTGCCTGCATGCCTACCAGCCTTGCTGCCAGCCAGCCTTGCTGCCAGCCTTGGTGCAAGCCTTCCCGCAAGCCTTGGTGCCAGCCTGCCTGCCAGCCTTGGTGCCTGCCTGCCTGCCAGCCTTCCTGCTAGCCTTGGTGCCTGCCTCCCTGCCAGCCTTCCTGCCTGCCTTGGTGCCAGCCTCCCTGCCAGCCTTCCTGCCAGCCTTGGTTCCTGCCAGCCTCCCTGCCAGCCAGCAACCACACAACCATGCGGAAGCACAGCAAGCCTCAGCCATCTGCTGCCAGCCCTTGCAAGAGGGAAAGGGCTACCTTCCCACCCTGGCCCTCACTCTGGTTCTGCTGGGGCTTCTGCAGCACGGGCTCACTCTTCTGGGGCTGGGGCTTCTGCTGCTTCTGCTTCTGGAGGAGCTGATGACAAGCACTCCAGCACCAGCCACCTCCACAGCACCTGCACCCTTCACCCCTGAGACTGAGCGACCAAGAGGAGTGCCAGAGACTCATTTTTGTCTTATAGCTTGTTGTTAATAAAGTCTATTTTTGATTCACACACTTGCTTCATTTCTTTTTTTTTAATAAAGTCTTGCTGGAAACTTTTAGAAATGGTTTAAGACTTTGCATGCTTGTGGGATGGGTTAAGATACCAGTGGGATGGGCAGGGCTACCTTTGGGATGGGCAATAGCTGTGGGATAGATAAACCTCCAGTGCAAGCATAGTGGGACTGTATGGTCCACCCTCCCAGGTGCCACACCTATGGCCCTTTATTATCAATAACAATGTATTCATTGATCCACACATTTCAACATAAACACAATTCTTTATTAAATGCCCTGTTCATTTTTGAGCCACTCAACATACATGGCACAATCTCATCAGTGTGATGAGACAGGCTCAAGGAAGCATCCATTAAGCATCTATCATCCTGTCTTGCCACTTCACTGCTCCAGCTGGGGAGTTGCACCACTGTTTCAGGAGGTTGCTCTGCTTCTTCCCTTCATGTGAGGCTCTGTTGGGGCCTTGCACATCCTCAGTGTCGATCAGGTTTCGCCCTTGCCTCCATTTACCAGGCTCCATGTCCCCATTGCCTTGTTGGCAGTCCACGAGCCTGTTCTGCAAGACTGGGTAACGGGTGCGCATGAGACTGTGCAGGATGCAGCAAGCTTCCACAATCCGCCTCACAATCTCTGGGCGATGCTGCACGGTGGTGAGAATTACCTGGAACCTGTTATCCAGGATGCCAAAGGCGTTCTCCACCACCCGCCTTGCCCTGGACAGCCTGTAGTTGAAGATCATCTCTTCACGGGTGAGGAGTCTGGAGGTGTAGGACTTCATGAGGTAGGTTGTGAGGGAGAAGGCGTCATCCCCCACGATGAAGTAGGGCACATCTTGTGTGTCGTTGGGCAGGGGTTCTGGATCTGGGAAGCCCATGATGAGGTTGCGTTCCAGCCTACCCTTAAGGTGACTTGCGTTGTATACCTGTGCATCTGAAGCTGACCCATTGCCTGAAGCATCGATGTACATGAACTTGTAGTCAGCATCGACCATGGCATAGAGGATGATGCTGAAGAAGCCCTTGTAGTTTAAATAAGTGGAGTTGGCTGGTGCTTTGCAGGCCAGGTGCTTGCCATCGATGGCTCCAATGGTGTGGGGGAAGTTCCACCTCTGATACCACTGCTCTGCAACTTTCTTCCATCCTTCTTCAGTGGAGGGGCATTGGAGGAGCATGTTAGGGATAACATTGTTCACCCTAACTGTTTTAGGTGAAATACTAACTATAAATCATAGTTAGTGTATGCAGCTTTAACTGTAAAATAGCAACTGTGGGTGTGGTTATGAAAACCATATAAAAGTAGCAAGGCTACAGCTTGCTCGCTCTCTCTCTGGCTTTGATGATCCCTGATTACTGCTTGGAAGCAAGACTGCATTGCTCGAACGGGAGAGACAACAATGGACTGATTTATGTGAACTGACAATAGGATATTCTACATGGACTTTG
>BLBF01000041.1:23973505-23988325 GCA_015471245.1 Laticauda colubrina
CATATTCTTGATAGCACAAGCGTATCTGTTATTTTTTACTGTATGTTAATAAACATACAAGCTTAGCTCACTCATTTATCTGTGTGCCTATCTGACTAACGCTGCACATTCTGTTTAGCTTGTCTACCTAACCCTGGTTAGGGAACCCAGGCTTAACAGAGCTCCTCCTTGTATTCTTCGATGATGGCCTGCACCACTTCTCTGACCACAATGCTGATGGTGTTGTGTGGCACCCTCCAGCCGTACTGCATGCTCCTGTAGGTGGTCCCTGAGGCCAGGTGGCGCAGAGTGAGTGCCACCTTGAGCCCAGGTTCCAGGCTGGGCCGGAAGTTGGTGTTTGCCTTGGTCAACCTGGGTGTCAGCCGCTGCACAACTTCGTCAAATATGGCTGGAGGCATCCTCATGAAGTTTTGGAATGCACGAGTGTCTTCATTCCTGAGCTCCACCATCAGCTTGTTGTACAGTCCGTCCTCTGCTCTTCTGGCGAACCATCTTCGTACCCAGACTCTTCTTGGCTGCCCCTTTTTCTTCCCGTAGTAGAGTTCACAGAGCCTGTAGATGGCATTGCACTGTTGCAGAAGGATGGTGACTGTCAAAAGGACTGTGTTACGATCCACGGTGGACATGACTGCATGCTGTGGAAGAGCAAGAGTCAGATGAAGGCTGCAGAGGTCTGCAGCAGGGCTGCTGGTCTGAAAGTGAGATCCAGATGTGTTGCTCCCCCTTTTTATAGGCAGTATAGGTGTCCCTTTGCATCCTCTAGGCATCCTCTAGGCATCCTCTAGACATCCTTAATATCCGAGATAGGTCCCCTCTGTGTACATTTTTTCCCTTTTACATGCTTTGTTTCCATGCTGCATCCGTTGGCATCCGTTCTGCATCCGTTCTGCATCCGTTCCGCTTCCTCCCTGCGTCCGAGCGGATGCGAGTTGCGCGGATGCACAACGGATGCCTAGCAGATATAGCGGATGCGTAGCGGATGCAGAACAGACGTATTGGATACATTTTCCGCGCAAAAGTTTTGAGCAGCTCAAAACTTTCTGAGCGGATGAAACGTCCATAAACGGATGCTGGACGGATAGAGAGGAAGCAAAACGGAGGCAGTGAGTACATCGCGTTAACCAATGGATGGCAAGCTTTTTTGTCCATTTTACATCCTCTTTGCATCCGTTGGTGCAATGTGACAGGGGCTTAAGCTTGATTCCTGATGATTTCCTGGATCTGTCCATGTGGGTTACTTGGCACCAGTGTGGAATGGCTTGTATGACCTTCAGCTAAGAGGCTTTTTCAACTGCTCAAGCACAATCCTCGGATCCCATGGTAGAACTAACCAGTTCTAGCTTCTGAACCTTCACAATGTCAGCCAAGCATTATTACCTAGCTGAGCTATTATTATCCAATGGGCATGTAAATTCACAATATATGCAGTATATTCAGTGGTACTCCATTCTTTATTATTATCTCAAAGCCATCAGACTTGTATGCTGTTTCTAATAAAATTAGGGACCTGCTATTTAATGTGGTAGGTGAAGTTCCAAAGAGTGCTTAAATAACTTGGAAAACCCATGTTCTATAAAGGATTTAGATGGCTCCCTGTTCCTATCATCAAAATATTTCAGGGCTATGAAAATATATCTCTGCTGCTCTTTCTCATTCTCTCTTTCTTTTTAAATGCAAAATTCTAGTTATATAAACTAGACAATGCAGTCTATTATAAATCAACCGGTTTGTCCCTTGATATTTTGAAAACTGATGAGGCCGCCGATTCTTCCTTCTTACTTTGTATGCAAATGATGAATTATAGATGGGGAAATGAGAAAAAGAAGGTTTTTACTCATTTGCTGGATTGAAATGGACTGGATTAGTGACTGAACACTAGTATCCTTGGACTATTTATTGTGACATTGTTCAGAAATATTCAAACTCCCCAAGCCTTCAAATCACCAGGGATGTTGTTAGCTTTCTTCAGGAATTATTAAAATGTACAGAAATGTATGAGCTTCACTTTGTAATAATTAATCAGGAGATGTTGATTAATAAAGCTCTTTTTTTCATCCTGATGATTCAGGGTATTATCCAAAGGACAGTGTCCTTGTCATATTGATTAAGAAACCAGAATTTGCAGGAAAAGAAAGTGCACAAATCGTGGCGTTTCATCCTTCCTTCACTCCCCCCACCCACTCCCATTCTGCCACCTTCCCAATAAAATAAATATTGAATGAGAATATTAACTCGTTAACCTTGACAACAATTTGTAATTTTCATAAGGGGAAAAATCTTGCATATTCAGCAAATAAATTGCTTTGGGAATTTCTGAGAAACAAATTGGAGGGAATGAAGAATGCTGCCATATGAATTCTGTCATTTTTATGGGTTTGGGTGATTAATTTGTTTGTTTAGGTCCCTCAATTAAGGCCACAAATACTAGAAAGTGTCAGAAGCAAGCTAACTGGGACTGCTGATACAATCAACTTGGGATGACTTCTAAGGTCATTCCAAGCTTAAGTTATTTTTCTGTTCATCTTCAGTTTTAAGCCTGAACTTTCCTTTCTCATTTCAGAACAAGCCATTTGACCTCTGCCTCCTGTGATCATCAGAATATCATTTACCACTCATAGGGTGAAATGTTCTAGCAGCAAAAGCAACTGCTGAATCTGATACTTTCATCCACATGAAAGCAGCATACCCCAAGCTCTGCCCCTTTTATACCTCTGTGGGATGACATGATATACATGATGGGGCAGAAATGGCAAGGCCTTTATCATTTCCCTCTCCTGCTTGGAGGTGCCTCCAGCCAGTACTGTAACCAGATCAATACTTGTTCAGCACTTAAATTGTCCCTTGGTTAAATTTAAAAAGTGCTTTCTTTTGCTTAGGCATTTCCTCATTGCTAGAGATGGACTTTTTAAAGAGTTTGGAATCCAAAGAATACTGTTGAAGAAATCATATGTTGGTTTACTTGTGGAGTTGTCTAGGATATTACCCTTTTTATGGATAAGGGTCTTAATTTGTCTATCTGTCCATCAACCGTCTGTCTGTCTGTCTATCATCTATCTATCATCTATCTACCATCTTTATGTCTGTCTGTCTATTTATCATCATCTATCTATCATTTTTCTCCCTCTCCCTTCTCCCAATTTCTATCATGTTATCTCTCATCATCCACCTACATAAATACATACCTATCTTTACCTGTCATCTTTTTCTTAAAAATTCCTTCTCATCCCTATGAGTGATATACATCTTCCACAGTCTCAGATCCTCCACCAAAAGCTTGGGAGTTTGAGGGTTCTGAGCAGTAACTTAGCTGTTTCTTGTACTGCTTCTTTGGGACTGAGACCTTTGATGTTCATGGGATCTACAAGTGCTACTCTTCCAGCTGAGGAGTTACAGCCTCAAGTGTTCCCGCTACCACTGGGATCACTTTGAATTTGGCTTCAACATCCTTGTTCCTTCTGCAGTACTTTATGCTATTCATTTTGTTCCTGATATTTCTGTCTCTTGTACCGTTACATTTATTCCCACTAATATCTTCTGATCCTTGCCTATTACTAGTGTCTCACTGATTCACCAGTAGATCCCTGTCCAACTGGATCTGGAAGTCTCATATGATTTTAGCCTTACCTCCTGAGGAATCTCTTATCTTGACTTCAGATGGCGGGGGGAATAAGCAATACACTGTGCCCAGGTTCTTGTATACAATCACAATTATTTGATTGTACCATTTAGTGTATTTCATTCTTGTCATAGGACTTCCTCTGCTTGATCTTCCTCCAATGCCTGCAGCTGCCTCCCCAGGAGATAAATGGACCTTGAGCATGGAAAGATTGATAGCCGCTATTTAATACTGGCAGTTTGTGATATAATTTAATATCATAACATTATATTTATTAAAGTGCAAATAAGATGTACTTTTCTTCTTTTATCCAGACACAGAACTCTTGAAGAAAACTCCAGCTCAACGCTCACATTTGATGAGGGATGAACAGGAGCAGGTGTTGGGTTGACAAATCACATTTCCTGCTTGCCCTCCTATGTTGGTAATGCATCCAAAAGTAAAGCCCATGTCACACTGAACCAACGGATGCAAAGAGGATGTAAAATGGACAAAAAACGTTGCCATCCATTCGAAAATGCGATGTACTCACTGCCTTTGTTTGGCTTCCTCTCTATCCGTCCAGCATCCGTTTATTGACGTTTCATCCACTCTGAAAGTTTTGGGCTGCCTAAAACTTTTGCGTGGAAAATGTATCCAGTTCGTCCATTCTGCATCCGCTACGCATCCGTTACGCATCCGTTACGCATCTGCTATGTCTGCTAGGCATCCGCTGCGCATCCGCGCAACTCGCATCCGCCTGGACGCAGGGAGGAAGCGGAATGGACGCGGAACAGATGCAGAACGGATGCCTAGCGGATGCAGAATGGAAACAAAGCGTTTAAAGTGGAAAAAACGTTCGCAGAGGGGACCTATCTCGGATATTAAGGATGTCTACAGGATGCCTAGAGGATGCCTAGAATGCCTAGCGGAAAACCTATAAAGCCGATAAAAAGGGGGAGCAACTCGCCTGCATCTCACTTTCAGAACAGCAGCCCAGAGGTGCAGACCTCTGCAGCCTTCATCTGGCTCTTCCTCTTCCACAGCATCCAGTCATGTCCACCATGGATTCTGACAAAGTCCTTTCGGCAGTCACCATCCTTCTGCAACAGTGCGAACCCATCTACAGGCTCTGTGAACTCTACTACGGGAAGAAAAGGAGGCACCCAAAAAAAGTCTGGGTCCAAAGATGGTTCGCCAGAAGAGCAGAGGACGGACTGTACAACAGGCTGATGGTGGAGCTCAGGAGTGAAGACACTCAGGCGTTCCAGAACTTCATGAGAATGCCTCCAGCCATGTTTAACGATATTGTGCAGCGCCTGACACCCAGGTTGAGCAAGACAAACACCAACTTCCCACCCAGCCTGGAACCTGGGCTCAAGGTGGCACTCACTCTGCACCACCTGGCCTCAGGGACCACCTACAGGAGCATGCAGTACGGCTGGAGGGTGCCACCCAGCACCATCAGCTTTGTGGTCAGAGAAGTAGTGCAGGCCATCATCGAAGAATACAAGGAGGAGCTCCTCCAGTGCCCCTCCACTGAAGAAGGATGGAAGAAAGTTGCAGAGCAGTGGTATCAGAAGTGGAACTTCCCCCACACTGTTGGAGCCATAGATGGCAAGCACGTGGCCTGCAAAGCTCCAGCCAAGTCAGGGTCCACTTATCACAACTACAAGGGCTTCTTCAGCATCATCCTCTTCGCCATGGTCGATGCTGACTACAAGTTCATGTACATCGATGCTTCAGGCAACGGTTCATCTTCAGATGCCCAGGTATACAATGCCAGTCACCTCAAGGAGGGGCTGGAACGCAACCTCATTGTGGGCTTGCCAGATCCAGACCCGCTGCCCTATGACACACAAGATGTGCCCTACTTCATCGTGGAGGATGACGCCTTCTCCCTCACAACCTACCTCATGAAGCCCTACACCTCCAAATACCTTACCCGTGAAGAGAGGATCTTCAACTACAGGCTGTTCAGAGCAAGATGGGTGGTGGAGAACGACTTTGGCATCCTGGCCAACAGGTTCCAGGTACTTCTCACCACCATGCAGCATAGCCCAGAGACCATGAGGAGGATCGTGGAAGCTTGCTGCATCCTGCACAATCTCATGCGCACCCGCCACCCAGTCTTGCAGAACAGGTTTGTGGACCGTCAACAAGGCAATGGGGACATGGAGGCTGGGGAATGGAGGCAAGGGCAAAACCTGATCGACACTCAGGATGTGCAAGGCCCCAACACTGCCTCACATGAGGTGAAGAAGCAGCGCAACCTCCTGAGACACTGGTGCAACTCCCCAGCTGGAGCAGTGGAGTGGCAGGACAGGATGGTAAATGCTTAATGGATGCTTCCTGCAGCCTGTCTCATCACACGGATGAGATTGGGCCATGTATGTTGGGTTGGCCTACAATGAACAGGGCGTTTAATAAAGAGTTGTGTTTATGTTGACATGTGTGGATAATTATTACATTATTATTGATAATAAAGGGCCGTAGGTGTGGCACTTGGGAGGGTGGACCATACAGTCCCACTATGCTTGCACTGGAGGTTTATCTATCCCTCTGCTATCCTAACCCATCCCAAAGGTATCCCTGCCCATCCCACAGGTATCCCTGCCCATCCCACAGCTATCTTAACCCATCCCACAAGAATGCAAAGGCTTAAACCATTTTTAAAAGTTTCCAGGAAGACTTTATTAAAAAAAAAGAAATGAAGCAAGTGTGTGACTCATAAATAGACTTTATTAACAACAAGCTATAAGACAAAAATGAGTCTCTGGCACTCCTCTTGGTCGCTCAGTCCCAGGGATAAAGGGTGCAGGTGCTGTGGAGGTGGCTGGTGCTGGAGTGCTTGTCATCAGCTCCTCCAGAAGCAGAAGCAGCAGAAGCGCCAGCCCCAGAAGAGCGAGCCCGTGCTGCAGAAGCCCCAGCAGAACCAGAGTGAGGGCCAGGGGATGGGATGGTAGCCTTGTCCCTCTTGCCAGGGCTGGCAGCAGATGGCTGAGGCTTGCTGTGCTTCCGCATGGTTGTGGGGTTGCTGGCTGGCAGGGAGGCTGGCAGGAACCAAGGCTGGCAGCAAGGCAGGAACCAAGGCTCGGTGGCAGACATGAACCAAGGCTGGCAGCAAGGCTGGCAGCAAGGCTGGCAGGCAGACATGCAGGCAGGGCAGGCAAGGCAGTCGATGTGTCCGGCAGCAGGTCTTTCCTCTGAATGGCGACCTGCTTCCGAGCTGCTTCCGTTATATCCACGGGGCTGACGCAATGCATCCTCCCCGCATGCGCAATTAACGCCAGGCTTCCGCTGTGCATCCACTGTGCATCCGCTGTGCATCAGCTTCATCCGTTCGGCGTCCGCTCTGCATCCGCTGTATCCGTTCCACGTCCGCTTCGCTGAGGCCCCCCAGAAGCCCTGCGGATGTGCCATCTACTCCCATCCGCTTCTATCTGCTGGGCTTCTGTTCCGCATCCGATTTGCATCCGCCCTGCATCCTCCCCGTGTCTGTGTTATCCGCTCCGGTTATGCAAATTTTTGCCCCTTTTGAGAGCAGATAACAACGGATGGAACATTTTGCTCATCCGCTGTGTCCTTTTTGTATCCGTTGGCCAGTGTGACATGGGCTTAAAGTAGAACGAATCAAAATGCTTATCCAAAGAACTAAATATATGTGTTTTACTCATATGCAATAACACCACACATGCTGTACAAGCTCACAAAGTCTATATCACATTGCTCAAATGAACCAGTTAAACTAAACATTTTGACCGTAGATCTTCTCAGTGGAAAGTAAGTGACAGTTTTATCAGTAGAACTTCACCTATTTTTGGTAAGTTATAATATTATTGTATTACTTTAAATATTTTAATTAATGTATTAAATCTTTATTAGCCTACAATGCAAACAAAATACACTATATTATCAATCATTTACTGTAATAACCTGTATTCACTTAAAATACTATGTACAAATGTGAGCATATTAGTTTTATTAATGAAACTAGAAGGATCCAATGGGCAGCTATGACTATGCAACTGAAGCTGTGTTTCTGTTTTACACATGGCATATGTAAAACATGGGTATGGCTATGATAATACAGTCATGATTCTATTCTTTGACTTCTTTCTCTCTCTAGTCTAAGGAGCCCCCTTCCCAGAACTGCAACATATTTAAAACATTTATGTCCTGGAACTGAGTATCACATTATATCTAAAATGCTACTTCCTATTCCAACTAATGCATTTCTACAACTTCATGAAGCACCCCTGGAATGCTCAGATGGCTACATTCCAGAAATAAATGGAAGATTCCAGGAGTAAAATATGCCATTTTGTTGCCCATCCATTTTATTTTGAACATCACTTAACTTGGAAAACACCAATTTAGTATCAATGAAAATTATCGTTACTCTTGGAATCCTCATTATATACTATATATGTTGTGTTTCAAGATTTGTTTGAATTGCAAGTGTCAATTGGTTTTCAATATAGTGCATGTAAAAAGGGTCACAAAAGAGAACTTCAAATGTAATCCTATTTTAAGCTTTTTAACTGATGCAGAATTCCTTTTATCTAAATGATATACTATTAGTTGATTACTATTTTGATAAAATATGGGGATCACCAATGCAAACATTATGTCACTATCACTTTCTAGTGTTTGATAAGCATCTACCATCCTGTGTAATTAACAAAGCCCTTACTTCATCAAACTACTGAGGTATTTGTTCCTTTTTAACTGGTGGATTCAGATCAGTTTGATGGATCATCCCTCTTAATTCTTGGGACTTCTGTAAGTGGTTGATAGTGAAACTGTTTGTTTTGCTTTAATCTTATTTTAATATATAATGCCTGTCATTTTTTATCATTTGAGGTTTTAACAATAACAAAAATGTTTCAGAATTAAACCACTGTCCCAGGAATAGTTATTTATTCATCAAAGTAATGTGAAAAAAGTTCAGTAAGATTCCCCATTTTTAAATTAAAACCTCTAAATTTTTACATCGGAAAACCATACAAAAGGATCATGATGACACATGCTAGGGAATATTAATGTTTAACCCATTGAAAAACAACTACAGTAAGATTGCTGATGTGAGATAAAATGTTTGTTGCCTCCATTTTTAAAAAGTTACCATAGCGACATACATTGAATCTCTCTTTTACATGAACAAAGTCCTTGTTCTGGGTGCTTTTAAAATACTCTTCCAATATTGTTGAAGATATTGACTGAAGACTTATTTTAAGCCCATGTCACACTGCACCAATGGATGGAAAGAGGATGTAAAATGGAGAGAAACACTTGCCATCCGTTGGTTAACGCGATTCATCCGTTCTGTACTCACTGCCTCCATTTTTCATCCTCTCTATCTGTCCAGCATCCATCGACTGAGGTTCCATCCACTCAAAAAGTTTTGAGCTGCTCAAAACGTTTTGAGTGGAAAATGTATCCAACACGTCCGTTTTGCATCCGCAACGCATACGGGGAACATCCGTTCTACATCCGTTGTCATCCGTTACATGTCTGCTATATCCACTAGGCATCCACTGCGCATCTGCGCAACTCGCATCCGCTCCAGCGGAAAATGGACACAGGGAGGAAGCGAAACGGACGTGCAGCATTAGTAGCACGGACGGAGAAAGGATGAAAGCGGATGCATCTCGCATAGAAAGCATTTAAAACGGAAAAAACGTTCGCAGAGGGGACGTATCTCGGATATTAAGGATGTCTAGAGGATGCCTGGAGGATGCAAAAGGACACCTAGTGGAAAACCTATATTGCCTATAAAAAGGGGAGGAACTCACCTGGATCTCACTTTCAGTCCAGCAGCCCTGCTGTGCAGACCTCAGCAGCTCTTGCTCTTGCTCTTCATCTGGCTCTTGCTCTTCCACAGCATCCAGTCATCTCCACCATGGATCGTAACACACTCCTTTTAGTAGCCACCATCATTCTGCAACAAAGCAAAGCAATCTACAGGCTCTTTCAACTGTTCTACGGGAAGAAAAGGAAGCGGTCAAGAAGTGTCTGGGTCCGAAGATGGATCAGAAGAAGAGTAGAGTAGGGACTGTACAACAAGCTGATGGTGGAGCTACGGAACGAAGACCCTCGTGCATTCCAGAACTTCATGAGGATGCCTCCAGTCATGTTTGACAAAGTTGTGTAGCGGCTGACACTCAGGTTGACCAAGGCAAACACCAACTTCCGGCCCAGTCTCGACCCTGGGCTCAAGGTGGCACTGACTCTGTGCCACTTGGCCTCAGGGACCACCTACAGGAGCATGCAGTACGGCTGGAGGGTGCCACCCAGCACCATCAGCTTTATGGTCAGAGAAGTGGTCCAGGCCATCATCGAAGAATACAAGGAGGAGCTCCTCCAGTGCCCCTCCACTGAAGAAGGATGGAAGAAAGTTGCAGAGCAGTGGTATCAGAAGTGGAACTTCCCACACACCGTTGAAGCAACAGATGGGAAGCACATGGCCTGCAAAGCTCCAGCCAACTCGGGGTCCGCTTATGACAACTACAAGGGCTTCTTCAGCATCATCCTCTTCGCCATGGTCGATGCTGACTACAAGTTCATGTACATCGATGCTTCAGGCAATGGGTCAGCTTCAGATGCGCAGGTATACAACGCCAGTGACCTCAAGGAGGGGCTGGAATGCAACCTCATCATGGGCTTCCCAGATCCAGACCCCCTGCCCAATGACACGCAAGATGTGCCCTACTTCATCGTGGGGGATGACGCCTTCTTCCTCACAACCTACCTCATGAAGCCCTACACTTCCAGACTCCTCACCCGTGAAGAGAGGATCTTCAACTAAAGGCTGTCCAGGGCAAGGCGGGTGGTGGAGAATGCCTTTGGCATCCTGGCCAACAGGTTCCAGGTACTTCTCACCACCATGCAGCATCGCCCAGAGATTGTGAGGCGGATTGTGGAAGCTTGCTGCATCCTGCACAGTCTCATGCACACCCGCCACCCAGTGTTGCAGAACAGGCTCGTGGACTGCCAACAAGGCAATGGGGACATGGAGCCTGGGGAATGGAGGCAAGGGTGAAACCTGATAGACACTAAGGATGTGCAAGGCCCCAACAGAGCTTCATGTGAAGGGAAGAAGCAGCGCAACCTCCTGAGACACTGGTGCAACTCCCCAGCTGGAGCAGTGGAGTGGCAAGACAGGATGATAGATGCTTAATGGATGCTTCCTTCAGCCTGTCTCATCACACTGATGAGATTGGGCCATGTATGTTGGGTGGGCCTACAATGAACAGGGCATTTAATAAAGAGTTGTGTTTATGTTGACATGTGTGGATGATTGATTACATTATTTTTGATAATAAAGGGCCATAGGTGTGGCACCTGGGAGGGTGGACCATACAGTCCCACTATGCTTGCACTGGAGGTTTATCTATCCCACAGCTATTACTCATCCCAATGGTATCCCTGCCCATCCCACAGGTATCCCTGCCCATCCTACAGCTATTACCTATCCCACAGCTATTACCTATCCCACAGCTATTACCCATCCCACAGCTATTACCCATCCCACAGGTGTCCCTGCCCATCCCACAACTATCCTTACCCATCCTGCAAGCATGCAAAGGCTTAAACCATTTCTAAAAGTTTCCACCAAGACTTAATGACAAAAATAAATGAGGCAAGTGTGTGAAGCAAAGATAATCTTTATTAATAACAAGCTGTAAAAGAAGAATGACCCAAGTCAAGTGTCCAAAGCAAAAATAAAGTCAACAGGTAGCCACCCAGTCTCTGGCACTCTTCTTGGTCACTCGGAGGCGTGCCCAGTCTCAGGGGTGAAGGGTCCAGGTGCTGTGGAGGTGGCTGCTGTTGGAGTGCTGGTCTGAAGCACCACTGAGGTGCCTGGCCCTGAGAGGACAACAGGGGATGGTTTGTTGAGGAAGCTCTCAGACAGCTGGCTCAGCCCCGTAATGTTGAGAGCCCCCTCCTCCATGACATGGTGTTCAGCCCCAATACCGATGACAGATGTACTGAGGCTGGGCTTGGCTGTGGGGTAGAGGAAGGAGCAGTACAGTGGGGCTGTCTGGTCTGCAGCTGGGTGAGGACTGGCATCAGTGGCATCGGAGGCGTGGGTGGCATCGGTGGCGTGGGTGGCATCGGTGGCATCAGTGGCACCGGTGGCATCCAATGTACCTGTGCCTGGACTGGGAAGGGCTGCCTGTGCTGCTGGACCTCCTGGTAGCCAAAGCCTTGGTAGGGGAGGGCCTGTGGAAAGCCTTGGAAGGGCAGTGACATCACCTGGGGTGGAGGAGCAGGCCTGGACTGGGTGGGAGCAGGTTCAGCTTGGTCTGGAGGGTTTTGAAGAAGATCGGTGATCCTGTCCTTCACCACCTGGTACTGGGGTTCCGCCATGTCCATGAGGGTCTGGTTGACGTAGGTGAGGAAGGGCTTGTGGTTGGAGAATGGAGTGTCGGTGTGTACCAGCTGAGAGAGAAGATCTACGCTGCTCCTGATGGTGTCTCTTATCTCCAGCAGGACAGTGTGGCTCTGCCCCTCTCGTCTGCCTCTCTGCCTTTCTGTGGAGGTGGAGCTGGGGGTGGATGCGGGTTGGGCTGTGGTGGAAGTGCCGTCTCCTTTCTCCCACTGTGTCAGGGGGTCCTCCACACACTCCGCCAGGGGTAGTACAGCTGTCGGGGGGGTCTCCATCGTGGCACGCTCCACAGATACCTGCCTGGACACAGTAGCTGACTCTTTGCCAGAAGAGGATTGGCTCTCAGCAAGCTGCCTGAGGGAGAGGGTTGTAAGAGGTGCTGCTCCTCGGTGGTGGATCTCACCCTCCAAGAAGCTGCACTTGGCCATCACATAGGTCTCTCTGTCCATCAGCTTGACCACGGCCTGGCCAGATTTCTTGAGGTGCAGCTTCCCGTACCAGGTGTGCATGTGCTTCCACCAGCCGAGGAGCACCTCTGAAGTGTAGCCCAGGCTCTCCGCCTTCTCTCTCCAAGCAGCCTGCTTTCTTTTGGTGTCCCTGTAGAGCCTGTGTCCCTTCCGCCATAGATACTCGTTCTCCCTCAGCCACTCCAGCACCTCATCCTCATGTTCCTCTTCTATGATGTATTGCCTCCTCTCCCGTTCATGCATCTGCCTCTTCCTCCCTTTGGCAGGGCCATATGGGCCCTCATCAGAGGGGCTTCGAGGTTGTAGGGCCTGCTCCTCCACACCACCACCAGCAGCAGCAGCAGCAACAACAGTAGCAGCAAAAGCAGGACCAGCAGGACCAGGAGCAGCAGCACCAGCACCAGCAGCACCAGTAGGACCAGGAGCACCAGCAGCACCAGCAGGACCAGGAGCAGGACCAGGAGCACCAGCAGGACCAGCAGGACCAGAAGGACCAGGAGCACTAGCAGGACCAGGAGCACCAGCAGGACCAGGAGCACCAGGAGGACTAGCAGGACCAGGAGCAGCGCCAGCAGAGTAAGCACCAGCAGAAGCACCAGGAGGACCAGGAACAATGCCAGCAGAGTAAGCACCAGCAGAAGCACCACCAGCAGAAGCAGCATCAGCAGAAGCACCATCACCAGAAGCAGCATCAGCAGAAGCACCAGCACCAGAAGAGTGAGCCCGGGCAGCAGAAGCCCCAGATGAAGCAGAGTTAGGGCCAGAGGGTAGGAGGGTGGCCCTGTCCCTCTTGCCAGGGCTGGCAGCAGATGGCAGAGGCTTCTGTTTCTTCCCCATGTTGTTGGGTTGCTGGCTAGCTGGCTGGCTAGCAAGCTATGTCTGGAAGCAGGTCTTTCCTCTGAATGGTGACCTGCTTGCGAGCTACTTCCCTTTATATCCACGGGGCTGACGCAATGCATCCTCCCCGCATGCACAGTGAACGCTAGGCATCTGCTAGGCTTCTGCTCTGCATCCGCTGTGCATCCGCTTCATCCGCTTGGCATCCACTCTGCATCCGCTCTTTATGTTAGGGATAACATTGTTTACCCTAACTGGTTTAGGTGAAATAATAACTATGAATCATAGTTAGTGTATGTTAGAGTGTATGCAGCTTTAACTGTGAAATAGCAATTAAAGGAGTGGCTATGAAAACAATATAAAAAGTAGCAAGTCTACAGCTTGCTCTCTCTCTGGCTTTGATGATCCCTGATTACTGCTTGGAATCAAGACTGCATTGCTCGAACGGGAGAGACAGCTAAGGACTGATTTGTAAGTGAACTGACATAGGATATTCTACATGGACTTTGCTAACTGAATATCCCTGAATGGACTGACTACATGATAAATGACTATTGGACTGTTATTTGACTATGCCATAAACTTATACTGGAATAAACTATATTCTTGATAGCACAAGCGTATCTGTTATTTTTACTGTATGTTAATAAACATACAAGCTTAGCTCACTCATTTATCTGTGTGCCTATCTGACTAACGCTGCACATTCTGTTTAGCTTGTCTACCTAACCCTGGTTGGGGAACCCAGGCTTAACACTTTCCGTTCCGCGTCCGCTTTGCTGTGCTCCCCCGGAAGCCTTGCGGATGTGCCATCCGCTTCCATCCACTTCCATCCACTAGGCTTTCGTGGAGCATCTGCTTTTCATCCGCCCTACGTCCTCCCCCCATCCATTCCTTTCTGTGTTGTCTGCTCTGGTTATGCAAATTCGGGGCACTTTTGAGAGCGGATAACAATGGATGGAACATTTTGCTCATCCGCTGTGTCCTTTTTACAAACGTTTTGCATCCGTCGGCCAGTGTGACAGAGCCTTAAGATAAAATGCAGTAATATCTTGGTTATTTGGTGTGAACTCATAGCTTGACCAGTAATGGGATTCACATTTTTTTACTACCAGTTCTGTGGGTGTGGCTTGGTGGGCATGGTAGGGGAAGGATACTGTAAAATATCCAGTCAGAAGTGGTATTTGCCAGTTCTCCGAGCTTCTCAAAATTTCCACTACTGGTTCTTCAGAACTGGTCAGAACCTGCAGAATACAACCTCTGAGCTACACCCTATTCAGGATGATCTTTCCATAGTCTAGTTCTTTGGGTCATCCAATTTCGTCTTTCCACCTGGCTATAAGTTGTCATCCTCTTCCTTCTTACTTTCTCAGCATTATAGACCTCTCAAGAGAGTAACTTCTTAACATAATTTGTCCAAAATATAACTATTTAATCTAGATATTTGCACTGCAAGTGAGATCTCTATAGATATAACTACCTTCCTTCCTTCCTTCCTTCCTTCCTTCCTTCCTTCCTTCCTTCCT
>BLBF01000041.1:23988335-24031972 GCA_015471245.1 Laticauda colubrina
CTTTCTTTCTTTCTTTCTTTCTTTCTTTCTTTCTTTCTTTCTTTCTTTCTTTCTTTCTTTCTTTCTTTCTTTCCTAATTGTTTAAAGTACATAGAGCATTGTCAGGAAAACTATTGCCTTCACAATTTGATCTTTGTTGGTGTAGATATATCATAGCAGCTAAACATATTTTCCAAGGCCTTCAAGTGCTGGTCTCTAGTATATTTCTTGGCTGCTGGTTCCTTCACTGTTGGACATTAATCCTACAAGGCAAATGCTAAAGATCACAAACTCCAAAAGGAATAAACATGGTTGAAAATACAGTAAGCAGGATTCTTCTTGTTGGCAAAAGCAGCAGCAACCTGTAATATCGCCCTTGATGGTAGATCCAACACACAGCTGCAAGAATATGTCTCTTTCTTCCCTTTTAAATCAACTTTCTATGTTTTTTTTAACATATAAGAGCACTAAAACCCCAAGTAGCTTATGTAAGATATGACAAGTACAGGTAATCCTCAAGTTACAACAGTTCATTTAGTGACTGTTCAAAGTTACAATGGCACTTTAAAAAGTGAGTTATGATTGTTTTTCACAGTTATGACCTTTGCAACATCCTCATGATCATGTGTTCAAAATTCAGATGTTTCGCAACTAGTTTATATTTATGACCATTGTTGTGTGATCATGTTTTGTGATCTTCTGACATGCAAAATCAAAAGGGAAGCCAGATTCACTTGTCAATTGAGTTACCAACTTATCCAATTGCAGTGATTCACTTAACAACAGAGGCAAGAAAGGTCATAAAAAGGGGTACAACTCACTTAACAAATGTTTCACTTAACAACAGAAATGTTGGGCTCAATTGTGGTCATAGGTCAAGGACTACCTGTCAAGGACTACCTGGAAAGCCTTGGTTAGGTTTCTATGGGCAGATGATGACACTGTAGAAGTCAGAGTGTCTGCTGAAATATAAACCAACATGACCACAATGGGCAGTTCTCAGTAGCTGGAGAGAGGCAAGAATATCCCTCAGGAACTGGGTAGATCTCAAGACTGCTTATACCAGCAGTCATGTATGTTGATGAAACATGCTAGATCATATACATGGCAAATGTGGGTCAGGAGAAGAGGCAGATGTGGTATTCAGCAAGTTATGACCAGTTCTGGAGAAACAGTAGTGGAAATTTTGAGCAGTTCGAAAAACTGGCAAATACCACCTCTGACTGGCCTCGCCCCCATCTATTCTCTGCCTCCTGAGTCTCAGCTGATCGGCTGGATCTTCTTTTGTTGCCCTGCACAGGAGAATGGAGCTGGAAAGTAAGGTACTGGGATGGGGAGGGAATGGGATTTTGCAATATCCTTCCCCTGGAGTGGGGAGAGAATGGAGATTTTACAGTATCCTTCCCCTGCCATGCCCACCAAGCCACACCCACCAAGCCACACCATGCCCACCAAGCCACACCCACAGAAGCGGTAGTAAATTTTTTTGAATCCCATCACTGAGAAGAGGGGAAATATTACTTTGGAATAGAAAAATAAAGATGATTTAAGCAGCCTCAGTTGTGAGTTGGGGATGAGATAATGTTCCTGGAATATGTTTGTCAGTTCCTGGAATATGTTTGTCCCAGGCTGAGAGGGAAAAGAAATTGAGCCCTAGCTCAATCAGAGCTACAACTGATCATGGTTGTCTTTAAATGTGTGTTAAATAAGAGAACTAATATCAGTGCAACCTGTGCTGTTATGTTAGGTTTACATACCACCTGTGTTTGCTTAGACACATTATAAAGCATAGGAGAAAATGAAAGATGTAAGGCAGTTGCTAAAAATTAAATGTTTAAAAGTGACTTTTTAAATGATAGAAACCTGTGCCTTGATGAAGGAACAGAAACAAAATCAAATAAAGTGTTTTTAATACTTTCAGGAGCATGGGGGAACTGCTAAATGAATGACAGAAAGGGAAAATAATCAAAGAAATGTCCAATTTGTACGTAGCAGGAACCCTTAGTTGCCAAGGCTCAGCCTGAGGAAAGGGGAAGACAAAGTGTGTGCTGTGATCTGAATGACTTGGCATTTCAAGAGAGACAGCCTCCACCAACACAGGTTGTTTCAGTATTCTGTCAATTGTGGGTTTCATGCAAAACAGCAAGAAGATGCTGGTATGGTCTTGCTTGTTCTATTGATGGTATGTCTCTGATTCCTCACTAGAGCTGCTGTAACCAGGGATGTGTACTGGGGATTCAAAATAAGTATAGATGGCAACTCTATGATTAGTATCCTATCACTTTTTAATATGTGTTATGCCTGATGCAAGTAAAAAAAAAAAGAGATTGGAATTTTATTCGTTTTATCAATACTCTGGATGCACTGCTGGATGTTTCCAATTTTTCCCACATATTCATCGACAGTACCACATCCAATCCAAAGGTGGCATTCAGCAGGTTCTGACCAGTTCTGGACAACCGGTAGCGGAAATTTTGAGTAGTTCGGAGAACCGGCAGATTCCACCTCTGACTGGAGATTTTACTCCAGTAAAAATTCCATCTGGATTTACTCCATCTGGATTTTACTCCAGATGCCCACTAATCCACACCCACAGAACCAGTAATAAAAAACATTTGAATCCCGCCATTGATCCAATCAGACTGGTCCTTTCTTCACCAATTCGTTTTTGATATGAAATTGAGATTTCCTGGACTGGGTGAAGAATATGGTCAGTTTCCAGGGCTGTAGCTCTCTTATTCCACTCAGATTTAATGTTTCCATATTGCCTTCCTCTCTTGCCAGCCTTTTTTCTCTTTTGTAATGTCTTCTGCCTTTTATTTTATTTATTTAGTCATCAAATTTATATAGCTGCCCATTTCACCAAATATGATTATAGGCAGCACACAGTGAATGGATAAAACCGTGGATAAAAACAACATAAAAGATATAAAAATCACCTTAAAAAGTAAATGTTATAGAAAACAGAGATATTTTATGCCTCCTTCTGTCTTCATCCCAAGAAATTACTCACGATTTATTTTATTTCATTGATTAGATTTACATTCACCCTTTTCTTACAAATACTCAAGACATCGTCCATGGGGATCTCCCTTCTTTTTATTTCCAAAATACTGACCCTGTGAG
This sequence comes from Laticauda colubrina, assembly GCA_015471245.1. Classification (NCBI taxonomy): domain Eukaryota; kingdom Metazoa; phylum Chordata; class Lepidosauria; order Squamata; family Elapidae; genus Laticauda; species Laticauda colubrina. The sequence continues at coordinate 23,991,441 of BLBF01000041.1, forward strand.
GCAGATGAGGTGGGATTTGTGACTGGCTTCATTTCACCAATAAGTGACAATGGACTTGGTCATATAGTCCATTGCCTGTCTCAAACTTCTGCAAAGGGTCCAGGATCTTTTGATTAGCATTACAGAGGCAATTTTTACTGAGCCATATCTGGTGTTTTGATTTTTAGTTTAGGTCCATAAGGCCTGAGGAGGTTTTTGAATTGATGATGTTTTCAAACTTTTGTATGTAACACTTACAGAAAGTTATTAAAATCGGGCAACAGGGGACAAGCACAGTGATGTAGCCATTCATCTGTGCTGTGTTACACAGGGTGAGGCCATCTACAGCCCCTATTAAAACCTTTGTTTTTCCAAGTGTTAAGAGCAACCATTTTTTGTGTTATTATTTTATTCAATACAGCAATCCTATTACTGGTAGCACTGGAATATAATCAAGTACTACCTGCAGGATAAGTCAAAAGATAAATTAAACTGGGATTTAAATCCCCACCAAACATAGAATCAAAGAAATATTATATCAATGTTTTTGTTGAAACTCAGCCTTAGATTTATATCCCCCCCCCTCTTTGTAAGAGCTTCCCTAGAATATACATTATTTATTTTGGTGGAGAATATTTGTAGCTTGGAATTGAAATGCTGAGATCTTTGGTTTGCGATGTTTGCTTTCTTCATTTGGCATCTGGAATAATACTGAGAAGAAGCAAAATGGAGTTATTCATGCTAAGGATGATTTAGCAAGTGATCTCTTCCTTGCTAACCCCAAGTCTCTTGAAATCCCAAACCAGGGTTCTTATGATACTTGATCATTCATGGTATCTTTTCTCATTCTCATTTTGATATCTAAAACTGTATCTTCCCAGAAGTGATAACCTCCTCAGCTGTTCAATCTTCCTACATTTCTTCCCCCTAAGTTTTTCTACTTAGATTTTGATTGCCAGTGAATTCTGTATTGCTGAAAGATCTCTGTAAATTTAAATAGAAGAGAGAAAAGAACTTTAGAGAAAACAAGTGTGTTAGGCAGAGCAACATTTCTGTCACAAGCAATGGGATTCTGGCTGTGAAGATTTTGAACCTCTGTACTGAGATTGAAAGGCAGTGATTAATACAGATTTTTATTTGTGTGTGAATGTGTAAGATTCTGGAGGAAGTTAGCACCCACCCCTCTCCTAGAAAATTGAAATAGCCTAGGAAATATTAAAAAGGCAAAATATTTCCCCTAAAAAGAGAAGAAACTCAGAGAGACAGAAAGCTTGTCAATGGGCCATTAAGGCCTAAGCCAGTCCATTCTGCATAACAACAGATAGAATGAGCCCTCAACCCATCTCACCACTTGGCATCTGGAAAGATTACATCAGCCAGCACTCCAACAAGCCTGGGACACAGACAAAGCCTACAAAGTTAGCTAAGACCCCTGCCCTCTGGGAGTTTGACAACTAATGGGATACATTTCTTACACAGGAACAGGAAACACTCAGGTAGGGCCCAACAAAGGTTATAAAAGCCAGGCGCTCTCAGCAACTCAGCACTTCTTGACCTTTTCTTCTTACCTTTTTATTGATCTCTTCCCTTTCACTCTGGAGCTCCAGGCCATGTGGTCCTGTCCACCATAAAACCTTCCAAGCAGCCTCCATGTTTCCTGTTCTGTCCAGGTTCCAACAGCAAAAGTCTTTATTTCAACAGTTATCTCAAACAAACAGTTTGGCTCAAGCTGCGGGGCAGCCTTTATATACGGCTTGCCTGCAGGCTTGTAGCCAATGACAATTACTTGACTTTGCCGCCTTTTGGTGGTTCTTCTGGATTGGTTCTTAGTGAATAAATCCCATGCCGGCCATTCTGGCCAATCATATTTGAGACATTTGGAGTAAACCATTTTAGACAGAACAAACACCCCTCCCCCCTTAGTTTAGTCCTACATGGGTGACGTAGTCGTGCAGGTAGGTGGGACTTCTTCTGACTCTACTAGACCAGGCCACCAGACATAGCTCCTAGCTAGGCTTTTCATTTTTACAATACCAGGGTGGCCTTCGTGAAGCATGCCTAACGCTCTAGTCTGTAGTCCAGGAGGAATTACCACCCGATCACCCCACAATAAACAGCCTTTTTGAATTGAAAGTTCAGTCTGTCTGGTCTGGAAAGGTTTTAAGTTTTCAGTTTTTTGGTTTTCCAGCCAGCTTTTACCTACCCAGTTTAATATGCAGGCAGTCACTGGGTCCTTTGCGGTGGCTCTGGTGACATCGTTTGCAGATATTGGCAGTTCGGGGCATGTTTCTATTTGCAGGGTGGTCATTGTTGGTGCCAGGTCTTCCTCTGTCGTCGGCAGTGGTGTTCGGCTTAATGCGTCTGCATGGGAGATTTGCTTCCCGGGTCGATGTATCAATGTGTAAGAGTATGCTGCTAGGAATTCTGACCATCTAGTCATCCGCGGGGATAAAATGTTCGGTGTAGGTTTGTTTCCCGCCAAAATTCCTAGTAACGGTTTATGGTATGTTACAATTGAAAATGTTCTTCCATAAAGAACATTCCATAAAATGTTCTTCCATAAAATGTTCTTCCATAAATGTTCTTCCATAAAACGTTTCACTCCGGTGACAATTGCCAGGGCTTCTCTGTCTAGTTGACTATAGTTACGTTCTGTTTTAGAAAGAGTCTTTGAGTAATAAGCGACGGGTGCCTCTCTTCCATCTGGCAATTGGTGGCTCAGAATGGCACCAACTCCAAACGGTGAGGCGTCGCAGGTGACCGTCAATGGAAGTTTGTTACTAAACTGGATAAGAACGGCGTTTGATGTTAATAAATTTTTTATTCTCTGGAATGCCTTTTGTTATCTATGACCCCAAGTCCAATTAGTTTTCTTATCCACCAAACAGTGTAATGGTTCTGCTATCTTTGCTTTGTGGGGGAGGAATACGTTATAGAAATTAGACCCAAAAATGCCTGCAATTCTGTTTTGGTTTTTGGCTGTGGTGTGTCTTTAATAGCCTTGACCTTTTTTTCTGTAGGGTGTATACCCTCTCCGTCAATTAAGTAGCCCAGAAATTCGACGCAATCTGTCATTAAGCAGCATTTTTCTTTTTTAACTTTCAGGCCGGATTCTCTAAATTTTGTTTGCACTTCTCTTAGTCTTTTTTCTAGTTGGGTCGTATCTTTAGCCGAAATTAGGACGTCATCAAAATATGGTACAACCCCTTTTATTCCATTTAATAGGCGTTCCATGAGGCTTTGGAAAACATCTGGGGCAACGCTTACTCCAAATTGAAGTCTGTTACACTTGAATGCCCCTTTGTGAGTTACTACTGTCTGTGCCTCGGCCATTAATGGGTCTACTGGAAGCTGTTGGTATGCTTGTGCTAAATATAGTTTGGCAAAAAAATGTTCTCCACCGAGTGAGTATAACAAATGTTGTACGACTGGCACAGGGTATGCGCTTTGTTGTAGCGCATGGTTCAGGGTAGCCTTGTAGTCTCCACAGATGCGACCCGTCAGTTTTAACCGGTGTTACTATTGGCGTCTCTCATCTAGCATGGTCAATTGTTCCTCTATTTTTGCTTTTAATGCAAAGGGAACTCATCTGGCCTTTAATCTTCTAGGGGCCACCTGGGGGTCTAAACTAAAGGAAATTGGGGTCCCCCGGTACCTGCCTAGGGTGCCATCGAAAACATTCTGGAACTCGTGAATCAGGCTTTCTTTCAGTCGGTTGCAGCTACTCGGTCCACTCCAGTCATTCCGATGCCCAATGGTGCGAACCATTCAATGCCCAGGAGGCTGGGTCAGTCTCAGTCGACTATTCTTAGAGGCAAGACTTCGATGTGGTGCTTGTAGGCGACTCGGAAATGTCCTAGACCTACCACAGGGATTCGATTCCCTTGGTAGTCCTTCAGAGTTAATTTTTGTTCCTGGAGTTCTTTTAATTTGATATTTGGGACCAGTCGTCTGATTGTGTCCCACGACACCATTGAAAGGAAAGACCCGGAATTGACTTCCATCTCACAGGGGCTACCTTCAATTTTTATGATGATTTTGACTTTTCTCCCGCTTTCCATCTGAGCGCTTCCGATAGTCACAGTTTGATGGGTCTTTTCTCAGTTACTGGCTCGTTTGTTACGCTCCCACTTTCTCTTGGCTTGTTTCGATTCAGCTTGTGGAGGAGAGTTACTGCGGCTGTTAGGGCTGTTATTTTTACGATTCCTACAGACTTTCTCGATGTGTCCCCTTTTCTTGCAAGCTCGGCAGATGGCATCAAGAAATCTGCAATCGGCTCGAGAGTGGTTTCCTCCGCAGCCTGCGCATTCCCCCGTTTCTTTTTTCACGCCTTTTTTTGTTCGCGTACAGGCGGTGGACCTCATCATCATCATCTTCGGATTCTGATGTTTCATCAAAATCTTCGTGATGTGTGGTGGCAGGAACTTGCTTCTTTGCTCTGGCTAGGACCGTTTCATTGTTATTCGCATTCATTTGTTTCATAGTGGCCGCTGACTTTTTCACGGCTTCTGCAGCTGTGGCTTCTGCGATTTCTTCAGCCACTGTTATGTTGGGTTTATTTAGCAATTTACTTTGTAAATTAGAGTCTTTTAAGCCTAGTACCACTCGATCTCGCATGGCTTCATCTAAGTTCAGGAACTTGCATGCTCCCCCCAGTTGTCGGAGGGCTGCCACAAAGTCAGCGATGGTCTCGCCTTCTTTTTGGTCCCTTCGGTAGAATTCGTGCCGTTTGATGAGATTTGACACTACTGGTATGTAGTGGGCCTTCAGCATCCGCTGGAGTTCAGGCCAGGTCATTTGTTTTACGTCTCTGGGCTTCGCCAATGCTTTGGCCATCTTCAACACAGTTGGTCCACAATGCATTTGGAAGACAGCCCTCTTACGCTGGTCTGAGATCTCCTTCATCTCGTTGCTTTCTAAGTACATTTGAAAACGGTCTACGTAGGATTCCCAATCCTCTTCATTGGGATTGAAGGGTGCGTTATTTCCTGCCATCGCTTCAAGCCTGGATTTCAATTCGCCGCATGCACAGTCTCACATTTTAGGATGATCCCACCTTCATCACCAGTGTTCCATCTGGAAAAACGCGAGGTAGACTGGGTTCCAACAGCAAAAGTCTTTATTTCAACAGTTATCACAAACGGAACAGTTTGGCTCAAGCCGCGGCAGCCTTTATATACGGCTTGCCTGCCGGCTTGTAGCCAATGACAATTACTTGACTTTGCCACCTTTTGGCGGTTCTTCTGGATTGGTTCTTAGTGAACCAATCCCATGTCGGCCTTTCTGGCCAATCATATTTGAGACATTTGGAGTAAACCATTTGATACAGAACATTTCCAGTGTCTTTTTCCCCACTTGGAACTGAACCCAGAAGGATATTTCTTTCAACAATTCGTTAGTGTTTCTAATTTGGACAAGATTTAGGAGTGTTTCCCATGAAAGTTCAGGTCCCGGTACTGTCACTCCCAGTTAAAAAAAAATCAGGTAAAACCTTTTAAGAAGTTCAGCATGTTATATAGCAAGGCCCGCGGTCCAGACCCAGCCCATGGGGTGCTTAGATCCTTCCTGGAAATAGTGAATGACCAGTCATTAGTGCCACTGCCAGCAAATTTTTTGATGGCAGAGACCAGGAGGAAGCAATCGCAGCCAAAAACGGAGCCCGGGAAGGCCTCAGGAGAATCCCCCCAAACTACCAGAAGTGCCCCAGACACAAGTGATGTCAAACTGGCCATGCCTACCCTGACCATGCTCACTCTGGCTTTGCCCCTCTGCCCCCCACAAGGACAAACACAATCCTGATGTGGCCCTCAATGAAATCGAGTTTGATGCCCCTGTTATATAGGATGCAGAGGTTAACTATAGGTTGCTTGGACATCATATCATCTTTGTGATTTGTTCTTCCCATAAGTTACCATTAAATGGTGTAGTGCTACTCCCCAAAGGGCTGCAAGAGTCCAGATCCCTCTGTCCCTTTCCAAAAGGTAATTTGGTGTCTCCTCGCTCTCAATGTCTGGCCTGACATCTCTGGGTTTCTCGCTCTATCCCTGGCCCACCAACCTGCTCTGGTCACTTGCTCAGACATCTCCACACACTCAGTTTGCCTCTGCACACCTGAGGTGGCTCAAATCACCTCTGCTGCCTTCTGATGTGTCTGGTGCCCTCTCTGTTTACTGGCTAGCCCATTCATCTGGATCAGCATGAGTGCCACATAGCTGCTGCACACTGGATCAGGGCCACCTGATCACTCCATGCAGATCAGGGTCACCCAAGTGCCATGTGGCCAGATTGGGACTATTTGAGCTTCCCTGTGGCTATCGGGGTCACCCAAGTGGCATTTGGCCAGTCCGCTCTCCCTGCTACAATGATATATATTTATAATTCCAGAAGTTTTTAAAGCTGCCCACAATATAAAAATACAGTTAATCCCTGAATCACAACCATTCCTTCAGTGACCATTCAATGGTACAATGACACGGAAAAAAGTGACTTACTACTTGTTTTCATACCACCATTGCAGCGCCCCCATGGTCATGTGATAAAAATTTGAGCATTTGGCAACTGGCATGTATGTATGACAGTTACACTGTTCTGGGATGATGCAATTTATAACCTTCCCAGATGGCTTCTGACAAGCAAAGCCAATGGATTTGCTTAATGGCTGCATGATTCATTTAACAACTGCAGCAATTTTCTTAGCAACTGTGGTGAAAAGGTCATAGCATGGGACAAAATTCATTTAACAACTGCCTTGCTTAGCAACAGAAATTTTGAGCTCAATTGTGGTCATAAGTTGAGGACAACCTGCTCAATACATTTTTTTTCTTCTGTTCGATCACGTCCAGTTTTCTGAGATTGCCTGAACAAGTCCTTGCAGTTTGCTTGGTAAGAAATGGTGGACCATTGCCTCCTTCTTAGGGCTAAGAGAAAGTGACTAGCCCAACCTGACTTTGTGTTGGCTTTGTGCCTAAGGCAGGAGTAGAATTCATGGAATCTTGGTTTCTAGCCTGGTGCCTTAACCACCACATCAAACTGACTTTAATATTGAAGCACAACCATGGTGGCTAGAGAATTCTAGGAACTGAAGTCCATACATCTTAAATTTGCTGAGATTGCAAAATACTCTTGATTGCTCTAGAATATTAACTATCCTATGAGAGCCACAAAGACATGCTCTGATTATGTATTTCTTTCAGAAAGGTGGCTGAATTTGGGAAATTTCTGAATTTAAAGAATGTTTCCACTAGCAAGGTTTATTTCCCTGTAACATGTAGAGGAAATACAGTCAGCAGAGCAACCATTTTTTTAAGGGCAATCACCAATACTCTATCCTCTGCTTCAAGATGCTGTGGGTATAACCAGCCATCTGGTATGTTTAATCCCCAGGAAACTCTAATTTTTCAGGATTTATATTCCTCAATATTCCCTAAATATCAATTCTGCACTTCAGTTTGCTTATTTATTCCACTGTTCCTGCATAGATTCTGATTATTTTTATATAGTGATTCACTCTAAATGTGCATACTTAAGATTGCAGTATTTATCTTCTTAAAAAGAAAAACAACAACATTCCCATGGTAGTTTTGATGGTGAAATTAGAAGGCAATAAGAGTTTTTGAGGCATAAGTTGGATTGTTCTGCTCATTTTTCACCTGCTGCTGCTGTTATGGTAGATTTCATATTGACAATAATAACAACGGAATAATAATAATAGGACAAAGTAATAGAAAATAAAGAAGCTAAAATGCTCCTTTAGACTTTAGAATTCAAACAGAGAGGCACCTGCCACATAAGAGGCACCTCAACAATTGTTGATAAGAAAGGCAGATAACCATATTTACTTATTATTTATGTATATTCCATCTTTATTAGTTTTATAAAGAATTCCAAGCAGAGAACCTGGAGGAGAATACACACACCAAATTATGTGTATACTAGTGGTGGGATTCAATTTTTTTTACTACTGGTTCTATGGGCGTTGCTTGGTGGTCATGGTAGGGGAAGGATACTGTAAAATTTCCAGTCAGAGGTAGTATTTGCTGGTTCTCTGAACTACTCAAAGTTTCCACTATCAGTTCTCCAGAACCAGTCAGAACCTGCTGAACACCACCTCTGGCCTGAATACCAAATTCTCCTTCCTCCTTCTGTTTTCCTCACAACAAGTCTGTGACGTGAATTGGACTGAAAGTGAATGACTAGTTCAAAGTTACCCAGATGGTTTTTCAAGAGTAAAGCAGGATTAGAACTCATAGTTTCCCAGTTTTTAGCCTGGTGCTTTAACAACTAGACTAAATTGGCTTTCATTATTACCCAGTATCATTTTACCAGAATTTGCAAGTCTTAAAATGTATCCGTCCATTTCCCCCTTTTTAGTAAATATTCAGTTAAAATATATATTTCTAGTTTGACTCAATTTTCTCTAGCAAACACAACTAGCTTCATGACTGATACATTCATTTTCAGATACATATTCCCCGTTGCATCATACAATCTATCAAATATTCACTACAAATCATGAAGATTGGCAGCCAAAAATGTATCACACATATTTAACATTCCTACGAACATTCCTTATACAATTATCTATAAATACATTTAAACCAGTGGCTCTCAACCTGTGGTTCACAGACCATTGGGGGGCTATGATGTCATCCCAGGGGATCAGTGAAGGTTTGAAGAAATGTTGTCTTAAAAATAAAATGAAATCTTAAGTCTTGGTTGCCCATGGCCATGGTCCAAGGCCACAAAAGAAGTTTAGAAGGGATCCTTGATGAAGAAAAGATTGAGAATTACTGCATTAGACAATATGAGTGAAAGCAGATATTATCAGTAGCTGATAACTTTATTTCTTATTGCAGTAATGTTTTAAAATTTTACATCGCTGTAACTTGTAAAATTATTAATATTGATTTTTTTTTATTGAGCTGCACAAATTTCATTCATCCTCTTTCTCACAACTTTACTGGATCAAGCTTTTAAATAAATAGAAGAAGCAAAATAGACTGGAATGTTCGTTTCCACAGCTTCTCCATAGTCTTAGTTTGGGAAGAAAACAGTGAAACAATGAAGCTCACAGGTGCTGAAGTTGTAAACAGTAATTTCTCCCAATATAATATAAAGATACCAAGACAATCAGCCGTGATTAAGTCTTTGACAAGATGACATTTTTGCAACAAGCATCTTGCCAGAATTTATTAGCATATTGGGCCTAACAAACTTTCCTCTGCTTTATGGTTGGCCTGGCTCAGCAGTTCTTTTTGTATTTTGATGAACAGAATGTTTTGTATCATGTCATGCGTGGAGGTACCCAGAGTAATAATTAGACTAATATTGTAAACCATAAAAAAATAAATGAAATGCAGTAATGTGCAGATATTATTAAATAGAAATAGGAAACCTAAATAATTAATTCTTAAAACCACCCAGAGAGGACTATAGCTTTACCATGCTTCATGCACACGGTCATGGAAATTAGATTAAGTTGACAAGCCTATCTCAGATGGAACAAGGGCTCTTCAGTGCCCTTATTTAATAGAACTTGCATGGGTTATAAAGTACTGTTTTATTACACTATCCTCAAAATTTGAGTGAAAAGCATTTTAAATCCAGTCCTCATTGAGGGATTTGGTAGATCATAAATATTTATTAAATGTATACCAGAACAATGATGCTTTAAAAGTTAAAAACTGCCCAGTTTCCTTGACTTTTTCATCCTACCTCATAGAATTTACCTTATTTTTGATTGCTTTTAGAGAGGCAGTTTGGTCTAATGGTTAAGTCACCAGGCTAGAAAGCAGTGAATTGTTATCCTGCCTTAGGCACAAAGCCACCTTGGGCCAGTCACTTTTTCTCAGACCTAAGAAGAAGTCAGGATACAAATAAATACATTTAAATAAATACATTTATTCATTTGCTGTTTTGTTATCCCCTGCTTCAATAGATTGTACTGAATGCAATAAAACTGTGCCAAATTAAATAAAAAGAATAATATAAAAACTAGTAACAGTCAAAAGCCTAAATAAGATAAAACTTTGAAAGTCAATCTTTAGTTGGTGCTAAATATCAAAATAATGTCTGGAAAGAGTCATTAGGAAAAATAATAATCACAAGATACTCTCAAAAGTTTTCTTGCCAATTTTTGACATAAGATTGTGCATTCCTTTAGGTGCACAAATCTCAAGCTAACCCCTGCACTTTGATTAGTACATAGAAATTCATATGAAGATGTTTTTTGAAACCTAAATCATATGCTCAGAGTTGCACCAACTAGAACAGAAATGTGCAGGCTATGGCCACCCTTAACTTAATTTCCAAACCATTCTCCCTGCAAATATTTCAGATTTCTGATGAGGTTGTGTTCTGTATGAAAATAGTTGACTCCAAATTTGCTAAATCTGATTGGCTAAGAAAGCCAGCATAGGGATTGGTTCACTAGGAACCAATCCAAAGGAACCGCCAAAAGGTGGTTAAATCAAACAAATGTCATTGGCTACAAGCCGGCAGACAAGCCGTATATAAAGGCTGCCGCAGCTAGAGCCAAACTGTTCCATTTATCTTACTGTAACAAATAAAGACATTTATTTGGAACCTGGTCTACCTCGCATTTTTTCCGGATGGAACACTGGCGATGAGGATGGGATCGTCCTAAAATGTGAGACTGTGCACGTGGTGAATTGAAACCCAGGCTGAGCTGAAGCAATGGCCAGAAACAATGCACCGCCCTCACCCTTCAACCCCAATGAAGAGGATTGGGAATCCTATGTAGACCTTTTCCAAATGTACTTGGAGAGTAACGAGAGGGAAGAGATCTCAGACCAGCATCAGAGGGCTGTCTTCTTAATGCATTGCAGACCAATGGTTTTCAAAATGGCCAAGGCATTAGCGAAGCCCAGACACGTAAAGCAAATGACCTGGCCCGAACTTCAACGAATGTTGAAGGCTCATTACGCACTAGTAGTGTCAAATCTCATCAAACGGCACGAATTCTACCAAAAGGATCAAAAAGAAGGCAAGACCATCGCTGATTTTGTGGCAGCCCTCCGACAACTAGGGGGAGCATGTGAGTTCCTGAACCTAGACGAAGCGATGCAAGATCGAGTAATATTGGGTTTAAGAGACTCTAATTTACAAAGCAAGTTACTAAATAAACCCAACATAACCGTAGCCAAAGCAATCACAGAAGCCAAAGCCGCAGAAGCCGCAAAAAAGTCAGCGGCCACAATGAAACAAATGAACACGAACAACGATGAAGCGAGCCTAAATAGAGGGAAAAAACAATTTTCCACCACCACACACCATGAAGATTGTGACAAAACATCAGAATCCGGGGAGGAAGATGATGAGGTCCACCGCCCATACGCCAACAAAAAAAGGCGCGAAAAAAGAAACTGGCAGGAATGCGCCAGTTGTGGAGGAAACCACCCTCAAGCCAACTGCAGATTCCTTGATGCCATCTGCAAAGCTTGTAAGAAAAGGGGACACATCGAGAAGGTCTGTAGAAATCAAAAAAATAACAGCCCTAAAAGATGCAGAAACTCTCCCCCACAAGCTGAATCGAAACAAACTGAGAGAAAGTGGCAGCACAACAAATGAGCAAGTAACTGAGAAAAGACCCATCAAACTTTCACTATCAGAAGCGCTCAGATGGAAAGCGGGAAAAAGGTTAAAATAATCGTAAAAATTGAAGGCAGCCCCTGCGAGATGGAGGCCGATTCAGGGTCTTTCCTGTCAATGGTGTCATGGGACACAATCAAACAACTGGTCCCAAACATTAAGCTAAAAGAGCTCCAAAAGCAAAAATTAACCCTAAAGGACTACCAAGGGAATCAAATACCTGTGGTAGGTCTAGAACATTTCCGAGTCACCTACAAGCAGCATGTCAAAGTCCTGCCTCTGACAATAGTCGACCGAGACCGACTCAGCCTCCTGGGCATCAAATGGTTCACACCATTGGGCATTGGGATGACCGGAGTAGACCGGGTGGCTGCAACCGACTGGGAAGAAAACCTGATCCATGAGTTCCAGGACGTTTTTGATGGCTCCCTAGGCAGGTATCGGGGGACCCCAATGTACTTTAGTTTAGACTCTCAGGTGGCCCCTAGAAGATTAAAGGCCAGACGAGTTCCATTTGCATTAAAGGCAAAAATAGAGGAACAATTAAACAAAATAAATGACCAGGGGGTTTTGGAACCGGTTGACCATGCTAAATGGGAAACGCCAATAGTAACACCGGTTAAACCTGATGGGTCGGTATGCATCTGCGGAGACTACAAGGCTACCCTGAACCATGCGCTGCAACAAAGCACATACCCGGTGCCAGTCGTACAACATCTACTACACTCACTCGGGGGAGGAAAATTTTTTGCTAAGCTAGATCTAGCACAAGCTTACCAACAGCTTCCAGTAGACCCCTTAACGGCCAAGGCACAGACAATAGTGACTCACAAAGGGGCATTCAAGTGCAACAGACTCCAGTTTGGAGTAAGTGTGGCCCCAGGTGTTTTCCAAAGCCTCATGGAACGCCTATTAAATGGAATAAAAGGGGTCGTACCATATTTTGATGATGTCCTGATTTCGGCTAAAAATACGACGCAACTAGAAAAAAAACAAAGAAATGTACTAACAAAATTCAGAGAATCTGGCCTGAAGGTTAAAAAAGAAAAATGCTGCTTAATGACAGATCGCGTCGAATTTCTATGCTACTTAATAGACGGAGAGGGGATACACCCTACCGAAAAAAAAGTCAAAGCCATTAAAGACGCACCACGGGCAAGAAACAAAACAGAATTGCAGGCATTTTTGGGACGAATAAATTTCTATAACGTATTCCTCCCCCACAAAGCGACAATAGTGGAACCATCACACCATTTACTGGATAAAAAACTTTTTGGACTTGGGGTCATAGAGAGCAAAAAGCTTTCCAGGAAATAAAAAACTTATCAACATCAAACAGCGTTCTTGTCCAGTTTAGTAACACACTTCCATTTTCGGTAACCTGCGACACCTTACCATTTGGAGTCGGTGCCATCCTGAGCCACCAATTGCCAGATGGAAGAGAGGCACCCGTCGCTTATTACTCAAAGACTCTGTCTAAAACAGAACGTAACTATAGTCAACTAGACAGAGAAGCCCTGGCAATCGTCGCCGGAGTGAAACGCTTCCACGAATATCTCTATGGAAGAACATTTTTTATCGTAATGGACCATAAACCGTTACTAGGAATTTTGGCGGGAAACAAGCCTGCACCGAACCTTTTATCCCCATGAATGACTAGATGGTCAGAATTCCTAGCAGCATACTCTTACATATTAACGCATCGACCCAGGAAGAAAATCTCCCATGCAGATGCAGTAAGCAAAGCACCATTGCCAACAACAGAGGAAGACCCGCCGCCAACAAAGACCACCCTACAGATAGAGAAATGCCCCGAACTACCAATATCTGCAAACGATGTCGCCAGAGCCACCACAAAGCACCCAGTGACTGCCCGCATTCTAAACTGGGTAGGTAAAGGCTGGCCGGAAAACCAAAAAACTGAAAACTTTAAACCTTTCCAGACCAGACAAACCAAACTGTCAATTCAAAAAGGTTGTTTATTGTGGGGTGATCGGGTAGTAATTCCTCCTAAATTACAAACTAAAGTGCTGGGTATGCTTCACGAAGGCCACCCTGGTGTTGTAAAAATGAAAACCCTTGCTAGAAGCTATGTCTGGTGGCCTGGTATAGATAAAGACATCGAATACTGGGTTACTACTTGAAATAAATGTCAAAAAACCAGGCCTTCCCCACCACAAGCACCCATAAGGGACTGGGAAACCCCACGAGGCCCCTGGTCATGGATCCACATTGACTTTGTGGGTCCTACTAGGGGACATACCTTCTTAATTGTCATAGATGCATACTCAAATTGGCTGGAAGTGGTAGTAATGTCATCTACGACAACCGTGGTGGTCATTAAACAACTTGACAAACTCTTCGCAACCCATGGATTGCCGGACATCCTAGTGTCCGACAACGGGCCACAATTAACAAGCATCCAATTTGAACAATACCTAGCCTCCCTAGGTATACGCCATGCCCTAACTGCGCCAGCCCACCCGGCTGCACATGGTAGGGCGGAGAGAATGGTCAGGTTTACCAAAGAGGGTTTCGAGAGAATGGACACTGGGGATGTCCAGAATAAAATTAACCGCCTACTCACCTTCCAACATATCACATCCAGTACTGTGACCAACAAAAGCCCGGCGGAATTATTAATGGGAAGAAAACTTAGGTCGCAATTAGACAGGTTGCACCCAAATTACATGTTAGGAAGACCCCCCAACTCCTCCAGCCGTTTCAGAACATTTGAAATTGGCGACCTAGTCTACACAAAAAATTTCACCAGGGACCCCTTATGGCTTCCAGGCACAATCACACAAATTACAGGCCCCTGGTCCTACCGACTAACTGTAGACGATGGCAGGGAATGGAAGAGGCACATAGACCAACTTCGTTCCCGAAACATTGAAAGAAATGCAAACTCACAACCACAAATAATAAAAAATGACAAAAATCAAACCAAAGGGGGGGGGGGGAAATACAAGAAAATAATAAAGAACCTTTTAAAATAAGCCCAGAACATCTCAACAAACAAAAAGAGCAAAAAAGAAACTTACGGTTAGATGAAACTTGCGGGAAAAATCCAGACGAAGGGGCCAGCCAAGCCAGCTCGACCTGCCCGGAGAAACCAGGAGGGAGCGGCGAAACCACTGGCCTGAGAAACTCAAGTGGTAGCAAAATGGCTGACTCACCCTTCCAGGCGGTTCCATGGAGAAGAGCCAGAGACACAGCAACCCCATCCGAACCGGTCGAAGTCTCCAGTGAAAATGAACCACGCAAGTCCAGTAGAGTCAGAAGAAGCCCCATCTACCTGCGTGACTACATCACCACGTCGGACTAAACCAAGAGGGGAGGGGTGTTCTGTATGAAAATAGTTGACTCCAAATTCGCTAAATATGATTGGCTAAGAAAGCCAGCATAGGGATTGGTTCACTAGGAACCAATCCAAAGGAACCGCCAAAAGGTGGTTAAATCAAACAAACGTCATTGGCTACAAGCCGGCAGGCAAGCCATATATAAAGGCTGCCGCGGCTAGAGCCAAACTGTTCCGTTTATCTTACTGTAACAAATAAAGACATTATTTGTCAGAACCCAGTCTACCTCACATTTTTTCCGGACGGAACAGGTTGAATACCTTAGTTTCAGTATAACTGGAAGAGTAATACAGCAATAGCAATTGCACTTAGACTTATGCTTTATAGTGCTTTACAGTCCTCTCTAAGTGGTTTTACAGAGTCAGCATATCACCCCCAACAGTCTGAGTCCTCATTTTACCCACCTCAGAAGGATGAAAGGCTGAGTCAACCTTGAGCCTGGTGGGATTTTAATTGTCAAATTGCAGGCAGCTAGTAGTCAGCAGAAATGGCTTACAATGCTGCACTCTAACCACTGTGCCACTGAGGCTCGTATTAGTAGTAATATAGATGTAATAATAGGTGTAAAGAGTAATAAAATGCTAATGAAAAACAACCTTGACTGTATTTTGGAAGGACAGATACTGAAGCTGAAGCTTAAATACTTCAACCACCAAATTAGAAGAGAGGATTCATTGGAAAAGACTCTAATGTCAGAAAAAAATTGAAGGCAACAGGAGAACAGGATAGCAGATTGTGAGATAGTTAGATAATATTGATGCATTGAACATAAACTTGGGCAATCTTGGAGGGCAGGGGAACCTGATGTGTCATAGTCCATGGGGTTGCAAAGAGTCAGAAATGCACAATGACTGAACAACAACAACATGCACTACAAAGCATAAATGAATCGCATATTCTATGGGTTTCACTAGGAAGATGGTTAGAGTTGAACTGTTGATAACTTTCCAAGCCAATGCCCCAGCTTCCTGTCCTACAGGAAATCATTTGGAGAAATTACCCTAGAAAGTTTTTCTTCACAGATCAAGTGAAGTGAAGATCAAGTTTCCATATCAAGTTCAAGTCTAATTCTATGGTCACCATTTTCTAAGAAGAATTCAAATAGACTGAATCAGGTTCACAGAAGATCAAATATAACTAAAGGACCAACAAAGTCCATTAAAGACAGATGGGAGAAGATGGAAATGTTTAGTTTTCATAAACAAAGAAAAAAGAGAGAGGATATTCAACATTGCATAGATAAAAAAAAAATGTAATCATCCTGTTAATTTTTGAACTTTCTCCCGCAGGCACCCCTCCCCCAAGACCTCAATTATAAATTACACTGATTTGTTGATTTAAACAAATTGGTTGATCTAAATCACTGCTCCATGCTATTAGAAAACAGAAGGTGTTCATTTCAACAAGAAAACCAGGCATCTCTAGTTTAAATGGAAATGAAAGTAGGATGTTAGATTATAATGGATTGCAAGAAAAGTAAGTGAAAAGCAGAGGGATCTAATTTGTTATGTTGAACACAATAAATAGCAATATATTCAATATATTGGAATCAACCACTAAAATAACCTAGTTTAGATATGGACCTGGTGAGTAAGATGGAAAACATTCCAAATTTCCCAAAGAAAGTACTGGAATTTCCAGAAAGGATACAGTTCTATTCTTATTAGGTTGATGTTTTTGAGACATCTCTGTGTTTATGTAGGCAGACACACATATATAATTGAATTCTGTCACCTAAGTAACACTTCTTTTACTACTTCAAAAATGGCTACTCAGCTGCTGGGTCAGACCAATTATTTTTTAAATCATTCAAATTTACCTATCCCTCCAATGTGTGGCAAGGAGAAACAAAGCAGCAACACCTCATTCTCAGTCTGTTCTCAAGCTCTTTTATGCAGGAACACATCTGTTTGCTCAATTAAAGATCCAATGACTACAATGCAACTGTATATCATTCGTATTACCTTTCTGTCACAGACACTTTATTCACAATTTTTTACCTCCAAAAGGTCTTTTTCTGCTTAGCTAGGTGCTTTATCACAGCTTGTGTTTAATTTCCACACACCCCAAGACTACAATATGCTTGAAGCTGAAATTTTCATGCCTTGCATATATCTCTCTATTGGAAACCTTCTATTTCTTTACTTTGCTGGAAGTATTATTTGTTTTCCTTCTTCCTTTACAGCCCTTTCATTCAACCTTATTTGTCAGATGCCGTCTTTCTAATGTCAGGAAGGTCCTTGAAATATGATGTCTTGAGAGTGTTTAAGTATCTCACCAATGGTTCTTTGTGGGATTCAGCATATTTTACAAGAATGAAATGTTACCCAATATACTGAAGAAATATAGCTTAATGTAGGAAAGACCCTTAGAAACAGTCTGAAGAAAAGCTTTTATTTAAACAAAGTAAAAATCACATCTAGGTCTGATTCTCAGCCCGGAAGGGGTATGAAAACTTAATTTGTTGTTCTACACCTTTCTAATTTCAATTGCTTAAAAAAAAATCCAACATGTCTCTTTATTTTGTATTGATTTTATATATGCAAAGACATAAAATAAAGCTATTCTTGTTTGAAACTATTTGAAATTAAATCATTTCTCCTTCAGAAAAATTAACTTTATCAAAATGTAATTTGGACAATTTAAAGTGAATGCATACTGACATTAAAAATCAACCCACTTAACTATTGTCCTAAATGAGGGGGAAAGCAGACATTGACAATTATGACATGAAGTAATTCCAGAGAAAAAGTATAATTTAGTGATATTTCCTTCCTACTCCTTAAAATAGCTTCTTGCCATACTTAACTCTACAATTCTAAGTGCAAACTTGGAAAATCTGCAGTTGTATATCAGATATATTATGTATGCAATCCAGCCTACATTTTCTCACCAAAAATAAAGCATAGATTTCAAATTAGATATTCAAGCTGACTGCAAAGACTTGGTAGTAAAGCAATTGGGGGGTGGGGAGAATGAGTGTAAAATTAAATTATCCAAATCAAAATAAATATAACCGTAGAAAGCCTTTTGGGATTATAGCCAACTATCAATCGGGTGCATTCACCTAGGAAAAACTTGTTTTCAATGGATGTAATTATGCTAGGCCTATACAAAGTAAGCTTTTTAAATAAAGAGATTAGATAATAAAGTGATTAGAGCAGGGGTGGGATTCTACCAGTTTGCACCTATTCGCTAGAACCGGTTGTTAACATTCTAAGCAGTTCGGAGAACCGGTGGTTAGAAGAAATTACTGGCCTAATCCTGTAAGGAAGGCAGGAAGGAAACATTCTGGTGTTGCTTACAGAAACTGCCTCTCCATTAGCCCTTATTACATTCTTGGCAGGACTAGACTTCCTGTCTCTGGAATTTCTCTGGAGTTTTTTTTTCTCCTCCTTTGCTGGTACTTTGATTGTGTGGAGTGACCATTCAAAGTTACAATGGCACTGAAAAAAGTGACTTATGGCCATTTTTCCCACTTACAACTGTTGCAGCATCCCCAGAGTCATGAGAAGCCAGGCGAGGAGATGTGTGTCTCAATGTAAGTGATATTGAGTTGGCCACTCCCAGTAAATAACATGACCACCAATCCATGTCCACCCAGTTACATGACCATCAAGCCACGCCCACCACCTAAGCCATACCCACAGAACCGGTTGTTAAAAATTTGAATCCCACCCCTGGATTACAGTATCAAAGTATATATATGATATTGTTGTTTTTTATACCCAATCTAAAACTGAGGAGAAATTTTCTGTCAGTGAGAACAATTATTCAGTGGAACAGCTTGCCTCCAGAAGCTGTGGGTGCTGGAAGTTTTTAAGAAGAAATTGGGTAGCCATTTGTCCAGAATAGTATCTGGACATGAGCAGGGAGTTGGATTTGAAAACCTCCAAAGTCATTCCAACTCTTTTATTCTGTTATCCTGAACAGATTCAGGATGATGGAGAACTAGCTTACTCTTTCCTTCTCTGCATAGTCCCATCAGAAATCTTTGAGCTGTTAGTTGTATTTCAAAGATAGTTTTCTTTGAAATCCATGGACATTTTTCTAGAAATTTTGATGTCTTTACCCAGAAGTATGGTTGGGATAGAAATCATTGCATCAACTCTTTCTTTCCTGCATAGTTCCAAAGATCCTAATGCCAACCATCAGGAAATTCATTTATATAATAAAATAACGTATACATCTATACCATTATTTGGGTCATCAGGAAGTACTGTATTGCAGTTTTTAAAATATAGAAAACCAGCATATTCCTAATTGGAATGTTACCTCTAAAATTCAACATAGTCTCTTCCAACTGTAAACATATTAATCCAAGACACACACACACACACACACAGGGAGGGAGAGGGAAGCGGGGGTGGATGGAGAGAGGGAAGGAGGGAGGGAGAGAGAGAGAAAGAGAGAAAGAGAGAGAAGATTCAGGCAATATCATGGCAAAAAAGGCCATATTAAAAATGACAAAGAATAGTAAATATAAAGTCATGACTGGTATAGTGTTAAGATTTGGTACAATGGTTAAGGCACGAGGCACAAAGCCAGTGATCTTGGGCTAGTCTCTCCCTCTTAGCCCTATACAGCGGCAAACCAATTCTGAAAAAATGTTGCCAGGAAAATTGCAAGGACTAATCCAAGCAGTTGCCAGGAGTCAATACTGACTCAGACACTGAAAAAGAGAAGTCATATGAAGTTGTCAATATAACCAAATTGCAGACTCCGCTTCATTTCCACATTGAATGAAATCATCTCAACTCCTTCTAGATAGAAAGCTTTGATCTTTTTATAAGAAAGGAATAGAAGTCCATGACGAATTGGGCATCCAATGTCATTAACAGTTTCAGATTAATGTCAGAAATCTCTGAAAACAGGAAAGCCATGAAATTGAAGACCATTACTTCAGGAAGATTTATATTTTTGAAAAAAAATCAGTGACAAATAGTCTGGAATTTGCCCTAACTGTTTAATGCCTGTTTTCTGTATTATGCTCAGTTTCATTTTCTTTATCTCTGTGTATAAGAAAGGAAATAGAGTGTTTAATTTCATACTTCTTTCTTACCTTAGGCTGTGTACATGAACATAGTACATTTAATTTTATTTATTTAGAAACTTCTCGAAATGTAATGATTTGCATTTTGAACTATGAATTTGGAAAGAAGTCTCTTCTTTTGCAACAGACCATCATTATTTGGGAAAATCTTTAATTATTTTCTTCCATATTGAATTTACAGGGGTGGATTTCTACTGGTTCTGTCCACCTCTGTAGAAGCAGTAGCTCTGAAGAGCAGCAGACATAGAACCGGTTCTATGTCTGCTGATGTTTTTGCCCACCTGCCCACCCAGGCTCTTACCTGACCTTTATTTCCTGATTTTTTGACTTCAGCTGCTGAATAAGGCACAGCTGCAGTTAAAAAAGCAGGAAAAGAGGGCTGTTTCAAAGGCTGCTTCTCTGCATCCAGCATGCTGATGACGATTTATAGACGCGTGGCTCCCAGCATGCAGGGAAGCTTGTAAATCCTGAACCGGTAGTTAACCTTGTCATATCCCACCCTTGACTGGAAAAGGGGAGCTTACATTTAATAAAAATAATAACATAATTTGATTTTTGCTTATCCCTTTGAGAGAACTCAATATCCCAAGGCTGGAGAGGAAGCCAGGAGATGGCATTACCTAAATTATTTTGGTGTTCATATTTTGACTTTTTAATTCCAGAAAGGTTAGTGCCACATGTGAGGGTCCTATCCTTCCTCATATTAGGATTAAGGGGGGAAATATGAGGCAAACATTTGGTGGAAGGTAACTTTTGGCAGCTGGAACTTCCTTCTGCTGCTCAGTGCAGAAGAAAGAATCAAGTTATGAAGACAAAGAGCTTCTGGGAGATAAGTTTTGGGAGATAAGTTTTCACTCTGCAGGCCTCATTATTTGCTCGATTATTTTCATTTTATTTTGTTTCGCTAGTGGTAATATACAGTAGTGAAAGAGTAAGTAAAAGAAGATAAACATTGGCAAATTTTGTGTCTGGAGAAGGTTGCAAAGATTATAACAAACTGCAGAATGAATCAGTCAATCACTTGTGGACCAAATAAAGATTGAGAGCTCCCTTGAAAAGATGATCAGCAAGCAGAAACTCACACAGTTTCACCGTGTGATGTGAGCAGATGATAGACTGGGAAAAAATGATTATGCTTGGTAAGGTTGAGGGAGATAGAAAAAGAGGCAGACAATGGATAAGGTGGATAGATAGGGTCAAGGCGATTACAGGAATGTCTTTGGAAGAGCTAAAACTTATTACTAGGGACAAATTGTGACCATTTATCCCTGCTGACACCAGAAGTTGAATCCAAGTTAATGTCACCTAACCAACTATTTGTGGCTCTTCTCCCAGGGAAAGTCTTGTAATTATGAGTGCATGGAAAAGGAAATCCTTTAATATCCTCCCAAACTTTAAAAATAAGAATCAATTCTCTTGTGTAGAAGCAAATTGGTTGTACAATATGCAGTCTGAATTGACTGTGTGCAATTTTATCAGAGGTTAAATGTTTATAAAATAAAAGAAAGAAATGAACAGAGCAATCGTTCACCGCAGGGATTCCTTTTAGTACAATCATTTTGCTAAATAAATCAACATACATAGCAGGTCAGGACCCAAGATTTCTTACAAATTCTCATAGAATGCTTTCAAACCAAGGTTTTTTTTTAAGGGTAGACAGGCCCCAATTCTCCGTAGTTTTTTGAAATTTCCTACCTTGGCAGATAAGAACTTCGGGTTGAGCTGTAATGGGTCTGGAGAAACTAATGTATATATATAGAACTAAGTCCAAGCAAGTTCTTAGGAGAAGATATATAGCATAAAGAATAAAGAGTTAGAAAGGATATTGGAGGTCTTCTAGTCCAACCCCCTGCTGAAGCAGGAGACCCTATACCATTTCAGACAGGTTCCTGTTCAGTGCCTTCTTAAAAGCCTCCAATGATGAAGTGCCCACTAGGAGTGGGATACGACAGGGTTAACTACCGTTTTGGGATTTATGAGCTTCCCTGCACACTGGGAGTCACGCGCCTGTAAATCGTTTTCAGCATTTTGTGTGCAGAGATGCAGCCTTTGAAACAGCCCTCTTTTCCTACTTTTTTAACTGCAACTGTGCCTTGTTCAGTAGCTGAAGTTGAAAAATCAGGAAATAAAGATCAGGGTGGATGGCTGGGCAAAAACATCAGCAGACATAGAACCAGTTCTATGTCTGCTGCTCTTCAGAGCTACCGGTTCTACAGAGGTGGACAGAACTGGTAAAAACAAACCCCTGGTGCCCACGATTTCTGAAGGCACACTTTTCCACTGGTTGATTGTTCCCATGGTTACATTTTGGACATTTTGCCTTCATATGTTCATAGGACATTTTGCCTTCATTCTAAAGCCCATGTCACACTGCACCAACTGATACAAAGAGGATGTAAAACGGACAAAAAAGCTTGCCATCCATTGGAAAACGCGATGCATCCGTTGTGTACTCACTGCGTACGTCTTTCATACGCTCTATCCGTAAAACATCCATCTACTGCTATTTCATCCACTCAAAAAGTTTTGAGCTGCACAAAACTTTTTGAGCGAATGAACTTTCCGCCACGTACGATCTACTTCCACAACACATACGGACAACAAATGTTCTACGTCCGTTGTCATCCGTTACACATCCGATGTATCCTCTCGGCATCCTCTGGCCATCTGCGCAACTCTCATCCGCTCCAGCGGAAAGCGGAAAGAGGGAGGAAGCGAAAGGTACACGGAATGTCCACACAGTGTTAGTAGCAAGGAAATAGAAAGGATGTAAGCAGATGCATCTCATATATAAAGCATTAAAATGGACAAAACATTCATATATGGTATGTATCTCTATTTAGGATGTCTGGAGGACGTCTAGAGTATATGGAAGGACACTAAGCGGAAAACTGACATTTTCTATAAAAAGGGGGAGGAAATCACCTGGATATCACTTTCAGTCCAGCAGCCCTGGTGTGCAGACCTCTTCAGCCTTGCTCTTGCTCTTTCACATCATCCATTGATCTCCACCATGGATGATGGTGGATGATGGCACACTCCTTTTGGTAGCCGCCATCATTCAACACCAGAACCAAGCCCTCTTCAGACTGTTTCACCTTTTCTACGCAAGGAGAAGGAGACGTCCAAGAGCTGTCTGGGTCTGAAGATGGATCGGGAGAAGAGTGGAGTTTGGACTCTATGACAAGCTGATGGTGGAGCTGAGGAATGAAGACCCTCATGCATTCCAGCACTTCATGAGGATGCCACCAGCCATGTTTGATGAAGTTGTGGAGCATCTGAGACCCGGGTTGACCAAGCAGAGCAACAACTTCCGTCCCAGCCTGGACCCTGGACTGAAGGTGGCACTGACTCTGTGCCACCTGGACTCTGGGACCACATACAGAAGCATGCAGTATGCCTGGAGGGTGCTACACAACACCATCAGCATTGTGGTCAGAGAAGTGGTGCAGGCCATCATCGAAGAATACGTGGAGGAGCTTCTCCAGTGTCCCACCACTGAAGAAGGCTGGAGGAAAGTTGCAGAATAGTGGTATCAGAGGTGGAACTTTCCCCACACCGTTGGAGCCATAGATGGGAAGCACGTGGCCTGCAAAGCTCCAGCCAACTCAGGGTCCAATTATTTCAACTCCAAGGGCTTCTTCAGCATCATCCTCTTCGCCATGGTCGATGCTGACTGCAAGTTCATGTACATCGATGCTTCAGGCAACAGGTCAGCTTCAGATGCCCAGATATACAACCCAGTGACCTCAAGGAGGGGCTGGAATGCAACCTCATCATGGGTTTCCCAGATCCAGACCCCCTGCCCAATGACACACAAGATGTGCCCTACTTCATCGTGGGTGATGACGCCTTCTCCCTAAGAACCTACCTCATGAAGTCCTACACTTCAGGATACCTCACCCGTGAAGAGAGGATCTTCAACTACAGGCTGTCCAGGGCACTACAGGTGGTGGAGAACGCCTTTGGCATCCTGGCCAACAGGTTCCAGGAACTTCTCACCACCATGCAGCATCACCCAGGGACTGTGAGGAGCATCGTGGAAGCTTGCTGCATCCTGCACAATCTCATGCGCACCCACTACTCAGTGTTGCAGGACAGGCTTATGGACCGCCAACAAGGCAATGGGGACATGGAGCCTGGTGAATGGAGGCAAGGGCGAAACCTGATAGACACTGTGGATGTGCAAGGCCCCAACAGAGCTTCATGTGAAGGGAAGAAGCAGCGCAACCTCCTGAAACACTGGTGCAACTCCCCAGCTGGAGCAGTGGAGTGGCAAGACAGGATGGTAGATGATGAATGGATGCTTCCTTGAGCCTGTGTCATCACACAGATAAGATTGGGCCATGTATGTTGAGCGGCCTTACAATCGATAGGGCATTAATAAAGAGTTTTGTTTATGTTGAAATGTGTTGATCAATGATTACATTGTTATTGATAATAAAGGGCCATATGTGTGGCAGCTGGGAGGGTGGACCATACAGTCCCACTATGCTTGCACTGGAGGTTTATCTATCAAACAACTATCCTTACCCATCCCACAACTATCTTCATCCCACAGCTATCCTTACCAATCCCACAGCTATCATTACCCATCCCACAGCTATCCATTCCACAGCTATCCTTTCCAATCCCACAAGCATGCAAAGGCTTAACCCTTTTTTCAAAGTTTTCCCCAACACTTTATTAAGTGAAAAAAATGAACCAAGTGTGTGAAGCAAAGATAACCTTTATTAATAACAAACTGAATGACTTTATTAAAAAGGAAAATTACTCAAGTAAAGTGTCTTAAGCAAAGATAAAGTGAGCAGGTAACAACTCAGTCTCTGGCACTCTTCTCAGTCACTCTGAAGCGTGCCCATGGTCTCAGATGTAAAGGGGCCAGGGACTGTGGAGGTGGCTGTGGCTGGAGTGCTTGTCTGAGGCGCCATTGGGGTGCCTGGCCCTGAGAGTACAACAGGAGATGGTGTGTGCTGGAGGCTCTCAGAGAGCTGACTCAGTCCCTTGAGGTTGAGAGGCCCTTCCTCAAGTACCTGGGATGTGAGGCCCAAGACTGATGACAGATGTTCTGAGGAAGGGCTTGGCTGTGGGGTGGAGGAAGGAGGAGTGTAGTGGGACTTTCTGGTCTGCATCTGGGTCAGCTGAGGCGTCTGTGGCATCTGTGGTGTCTGAGGAACCTGGGTGTGGACTGGGAAGGGCTGCCTCTGCTGTGGGAAGTCCTGGTAATGGTAGGCTTGGTAGGCGAGGGGCTGCTGAAATCTGTGGATGGGCTGTGAAATCGCCTGGGGTGGAGGAGCAGACCTGGAGTGGGTAGGAGCAGGTTCTGCTGCACCTGGAGGGTGGTGCAGAAGAGCTGTGATCCTCTCCTTCATCACCTGGTACTGGGCCTTGGGCATGTCCTTGAGGGTCTGGCTCATGTACATGATGAAGGGCTGGCAGTTGGAGGATGGTATGTTGAAGTGGACCAGCTGGGAGAGGAGATCTGTGCTGGCTTTGATTGTGTCCATGATCTCCAAGAGGACAGTGTGGCTCTGTCCCTCCAATCTGCTTCTCTGCCTGCTTTCTGTGGAGGTGGAGCTGGGGATGGGTGTGGCTTGGTCTCTGGTGGCTGCTTCTTCTTGCTCTATCTGAGACAGGGGATCCTCCACATCCTCTGGCATGGGGAGTGCAGCTGTCGGGGGGGTCTTTGTCATGGGGCCCTCCAAAGACACCTGCCTAGACACTGTAGCTGTCTCCTGGCTGGAAGAGGAGTGGCTCTCTGTGGGTTGTCTGAGGGAGAGGGTTGACAGAGGGGCTGCTCCTTGGTGTTGTATCTCACCCTCCAGGAAGCTGCACCTGGCCATGACATAGGTCTCCCGGTCAGTGAACTTGACAGTGGCCTGCCCGGATTTCTTCAGGTGCAGCTTGCCATACCAGGTGTGCATATGCTTCCACCACCCCAGGAGGACATCTGAAGTGTAGCCCAGGCTCTCCGCCTTCTGTCTCCACGCTGCCTGCTTCCACTTGGTGTCGTGATAGAGCCTGTGGCCCTTCCTCCACAGGTATTCATTCTCCCTCAGCCATTCCAGCACCTCCTCCTCATGGTCTTTGGAAATGAAGTACTGTTTCCTCTCCCCCTTCTCCTTGCCTTTCCTCTTCCTCCCTCTGGCAGGGGCTTCAGGGTCTTCAGCAGCAGGGCTTTGAGGGCCTTGGGGCTGGTCCAACACAGCAGCAGCAGCAGGAGAAGCACCACCAGCAGCAGGAGAAGCACCAACAGCACCAGCAGGAGAAGCACCAGCAGCACCAGCAGCAGGAGAAGCACCAGCAGCACCAGCAGCACCAGCAGGAGAAGCACCAGCAACACCAGGAGCATCAGGAGCACCAGCAGCACCAACACCAGCACCAGCACCAGCAGCTTCAGAGTCATCGCCAGGGGGTGGGATGGTGGTTCTATCTTTCTTGCCAGGGCTGGCAGGAGTAGGCACAGGCTTCCTCTTCTTCCCCATGGTGTTCTCTCAAGATGTCTCTGGCAGCAGGTCTTTCCTCTGAATGGTGACCTGCTTGCGAGCTGCATCCTTTTATATCCACGGAGCTTACGCAATTCATCCTCCCCGCATGCGCAGTGAATGCTTTGCATTCGCTACGTATCCGCTATGCATCCTATAGGCGTCCGTGATGCATCCGCGTCATCCACTATGCATCTGCTATGCATCCACTCCTTCCGCTACACGTCTGCTTCGCTGTTCTCCCCCGGAAGCCCTGGGATGCATCATCCACTTCCATCCTCTTCCATCCGCTAGGCTTCCTACGAACATCCACTTTACATCCCCGATGCATCCTCCCCACGTCCGTTCCTTTCCATTGTTGTCCGCTCTGTTTATGCAAATTTGAGGCACTTTTAAGAGCGGATAACAACAGATGGAAAATTTGCTCGTCCGCTGTGTCCTTTTTACATACGTTTTGCATCCGTCGGCCAGTGTGACCTAGCCTTAAGTTGCTTCTCTCCTTGATTAGTTTGCATCGATTATTTCTTGTCTTGCCTTCTGGTACTTTGGAAAATAGGTTGAACCCCTCTCTGAATTTGTGAAAGAAGTGTCATTCATTTAAACATCCCTTACATATAATATTTATTAGCTATAGTGTAGAACACAGCAACATTTTTTTGAAAAGTTATAAGTGTTGTAGTTTAATACTATCAGACTACCTGGTTTGGGCTTAGTAGAAAATCACTAATGATTCAATACTTCACAAGTCTTCAATTTGACATGGTTGAAAACTCTCAGGCACAGCTCATCTAGATTAAAATCTGTGACTGGTGTTTCAAGCTGAACCTTCTTCCTCCAACCTGACCATTTTGAAGGATACTTCATGTGGTACTTGTGGACCCGAAACCAAGTGGTTGACATGTTTTTATAATCTTCTCTGGCTTGGGATTCATCTGTCCTCAATCCTTATTTTGCAATCATCCCCATCTACAAAGACAACAAAAATACATTGGTAAACTGGGATAGTACAGAATTTCTTGAGAAATAAAGAGAAGATGGAAAATTGCCCACCATGACAACCATTTTGTGACTATACAAGCATTCTGACAAAGTCATTTTGTCATAATGCTCATGAGAGTTATCAAAATGTTCAGTGTGCCCACCAGTCTGCTTACCTCCTACAGAGCCTTCATAGACTTGAAGATCATAAAAACAGGGAAATATGCTTTACATTTTTTTAAGGGCAAAAACCACACTAGGTTATGGAAAGAGTACAATTACAATGAGCTGATTTCTCACTTTTGCATGGGAAAGCTTCAGTCTTACTTCAACTATTTCTGCTAACATAATTAATTCTTTGTAAAGAAAATTATCGCAAAGTTGAAAAAATGAGATGTTTTAAAAATAATCTAATAGAGGGAAGAAACTGGGGATCTGTGAAGACAGATTAAAGTTTAATGTCACAACAGTTTATGGTATGAAGAGTGTGAGACCTTGCATGATTCTATTTAACAAGTGACATCCAACAGAGGAGGCAAGAACTGTAGGGCATTTTGACATGAAAAATGTAGATTTGCTATATGAGTATTTATCCGAGCTCACAACTAGCAGGCAATGAGGCATGAAATGTATTGTCAAACATACAGAGTTCCAAATATAATGCATTACTTTAAGTTAAGCACTGCTTTTAGGAGACCTGGTGAGACTCTCATTGAAAGGCATGGACTCCTGCTTTTTCTGTTTCATCAGCTCTTTTAGCTGTGGCAGTTTGTAACATCAAGAAAAAAGTTGCAAAGTGAAAGTAATTAAGTTCTGCCAAATCGTGAGGAGTGCACAACTGGTACCCAGTGACAGTTTACTCCTAAGTAAGGTACTCAGTTTCTAAAGCCATTTGAAGATGCTTGCTTTGCAGTGACAGTTACATCATAAATATCTATGAATGTGGGAATTCTGCATAATCAGAAGGAGAAAAGGAGGACCAAGTTTTGGAAATACTTCATAAAGAAACCTACAATCCTACAGAATAGTATGTTCTAAGTTGTTTATATCTGAACTCATTCATTCGTTATTTCATTCACTCACTCATTCAAACTGTACTATGTCTTTCTATTTGTATAAATATTCATAATATGGAGATTTCTGTAACTCACAACACCCCCCTCCTTAGTTTCAGCAGGTGGCAGCACCTAACTGAATTTCATTGATGATGATAATGATGATAAAGATGATGATGATGATGATGATGATGATGATGATGATGATGATGATAATAATAATAATAATAATAATAATAATAATAATAATAATAATAATACTCCGGATATCACAATTGTGGAGAAGAAAAAAGTATGGATTGTTGACATTGCCATACCTGGTGATAGCAGAATCGTCAAGAAACAACTCAAAAAAATCACCAGATATCAGGACTTGAAAATCGAACTGCAGAGACTCTGGCATAAACCAGTGCAGGTGGTTCCAGTGATACTTGGCATACTGGGTGCTGTCTGTGCCTAAAGACCTAGGCAAGCAATTCAAAACAATTAGCATTGACAAAATCACCATTGGCCACTGCAGAAGGCCCCCTTATTGGGATCTGCTTGCATAATCCGCTGATACATCACATAGTCCTAAATGCTAGTGTTCGACTAGTGATTTGTGATATGAAATCCAGCATAGTTATCTCATTTGCTATGTACACTGTTGTTTTTTGTAAATATTAGTATAATAATAATAAATAAAAATATAAAAATATAAATACCAAAGCAGGGTTTTGGACTTGGATGGGAGACTCCTAGGAAATATCAAATCTGTAGATTAGTCTGGGAAGTAAGAAAAAAATCTGAAAAATCCCTTCTCACTTGTATGGGTGACATGCATCTTTCTCAATCTTTTGTCCTTCAGCAGGCCGGAGAGTCTGAGGCTTCTGCCCAGTGTCTTAGCTTCTTCCACCACTGCAGTTTTCCAGTTGTTCATGGGATTAATTGGAACCACTCTCCCAGTTTAGGAGTCATAACTCTCCTACTACCACTGACACTAATTTGACCTTTACTTTTTATATCCTCTCTAATTTCTTCTTCAGGACCTGATACTTCTCCAGTTACTCATATTCCTTCCTCTTGGTGTTGCAGTTTCTTTGCACTACTAAATTTATACTACTGACAACTCTCCAGTTCTTTTCTCATTCTGGTCTATTACTGCAAAGTCTGGTTGACTGACCAGTATTGCCCATCATTCTGGATCTGGAAGTCCCATAGGATTTAGCCCTCTTATTCTCCATGACCTTCTATGGAATCTCCCATCTGGACTTGGGAGGGTCTAGCCCAGAGATGGGGCTAGACCCTCCCTTCATGACTTGTGGGCCTCAATTCCCAGAATTCCTGGCTCAGGAATTTTGGGGGTTGAAGTCCACATATCATAAAGGGACCATTGTTCTCCATCTCTAGTCTAACCTATCCCTCTGTAGAGGCTTCTATCCATAATGCCAGAAGCTTGGTTATGTCATATGGTGTACGCTGCTCCTACCTTTATCTTATATCCTGCCACTATGTGTTAGACTGTCCCTGTGACCTCTTTGCATAGTCTGCACCTTGGATCTGTCAATGTACTAGACCTCTACTTCTATTGATCTGATGCTTAATGCCAAAGTGGAAATCCCTTCCCTCAGTTGAGGTGAAGGCCTTTGACACAACCTGCCCCCATTTTTTATGCAGCACTTTCATTAATCCACAGAAAGATTATGACCACTTCATAGGTTCACCAGTGAGATCACACTTAATGACCTAATTAGAGTAAAGGATTTAGGAACTGGAACATTTACAACTTTCTGCCTACGCAGGTAATGAGCCAATCCAAATTAGGTGAGAAATGAAATCTCCCTGGAGGACATATATGGGGTCCCTCTAAACAACTTGCTCTGACTGAAGAAGCTATTTGGATAAGTAATGAAATGTTTCAAACCAACAAGAAAAGAAGCCCAGTTGCCATGACTCAACTTCCAGAAACAGTACCTGATGACTGAGAATCTTCAATGACAATTATCTGTTTTCTCTAACTTTCACTAACTTCCCTCAGTGCTACTGTGATGTAATGTTCCAATAGATGGCCTATTTCCCTATCACTGCTTTCTTCAGCATGTTAAACACTTAATAACTAAAAGATTGACTATGGAGTAGCATTTCTATGGCAATGCATTAATGGTGGGAAAGAATAAAATAGAACAAAATGACAGAGTTGGAAGGGACCTTGGAGGTCTTCTAGTCCAACCCCCTGCTCAGGTAGGAAACCCTATATCAGTGAAGGTGAACCTTTTTGGCACCGAGTGCCCAAAGTGGAACACGCATGTCTGTTTTGGGGGCATTTGCGACCCTTTTTCAAGCCAATTTTTGGGCCATTTTCAGATCATTTTTTCAGCTGAAATGGCCCAGAAAACAGCCCCAAAATGGCCTGAAAATAACCTGAAAACTGGCCTGTTTTTTGGCCAATTTTTGGCCATTTTCTGGCACCTGTGAAGACCAGCTGGCTGGCATGCATGTGCACGCCTGAAACCAGAAGAGCAGCTGGCAAAAGTACACATGACCACACATGCCATAAGTTCACCATCACGGCCCTATATAATTTCAGACAAATGGTTGTCCAATCTCTTCTTTAAAACTTCCAGTGTTGGAGAATTTCTTCGTTCTAGACTGCTTCTCTCCTTGATTCCTTTCCACCCGTTGCTTCTTGTCAGGCCTTCAGGTGCTTTGGAGAACAGCTTGACTCTCTCTTCTTTGTGGCAACCCCTGAGATATCAAAACACTGCTATCATGTCACTCCTAATCCTTCTTTTCATTAAACCACACACACCAAATTCCAGCAACTGTTCTTTATATGCTTCAGCCTCC
The DNA here is from genome assembly GCA_015471245.1 of Laticauda colubrina. Taxonomy (NCBI): domain Eukaryota; kingdom Metazoa; phylum Chordata; class Lepidosauria; order Squamata; family Elapidae; genus Laticauda; species Laticauda colubrina. The sequence continues at coordinate 24,022,789 of BLBF01000041.1, forward strand.
AGTTCCCTAATCATCTTTGTTGCTCTTCTCTGCACTCTTTCTAGAGTCTCGACATTTTTTTTACATCATGGTGACCAAAACTGAATGCAGTACCCCAAGTGTGGATTATGAGATGGGTTTATAGATTATAGCTCACCAAATATGTTTATATGAAATTGCACGTGGACTTGGTTACTCTTTGGATCAACTTCTGCTATGTTAGAATACATTGAGTAAGAAGGACTTCCAGATGGCACATAGTCTCAAATAGCTTCCATGGTCACATCATAATTAACAAGGAGTTTAAGCCCATGTCACACTGCACCAATGGATGGAAAGAGGATGTAAAATGGAGAGAAACACTTGCCGTCCCTTGGTTAACGCAATGCTTCCGTTCTGTACTCACTGCCTCCGTTTTGCTTCCTCTCTATCCGTCCAGCATCCGTCTATTGACATTTCATCCGCTCAAAAAGTTTTGAGCTGCTCAAAACTTTCTGAGCGGAAAATGTATCCAACGCGTCCGTTCTGCATCCACTAGGCATACGGGGGACATCCGTTCTACATCCGTTCCACATCCATCGGCATCCGTTACGTGTCCGCTACATCCGCTAGGCATCCGCTGTGCATCCGCGCAACTCAAATCCGCTCCAGCGGTAAATGGACACAGGGAGGAAGCAGAACGGACATGGAACGGACGCGGAGCATTAGTAGCATGGACGGAGAAAGGATGAAAGCGGATGCAGCTCGCAAAGAAAGCATTTAAAACAGAAAAAACATTTGCAGAGGGGACCTATCTCGGATATTAAGGATGTCTAGAGGATGCCTAGAGGATGCAAAATGACACATAGGGGAAACCCTATATTGCCTATAAAAAGGGGGAGCAATTCACCTGGATCTCACTTTCAGACCAGCAGCCCAGCTGTGCAGACCTCTGCAGCCTTCATCTGCCTCTTGCTCTTCCACAACATCCAGTCATGTCCACCTTGGATCGTAACACAGTCCTTTTGGCAGCCACCATCATTCTGCAGCAGTGCGAAGCCATCTACAGGCTCTGTGAACTCTACTATGGGAAGAAAAGGAGGCGGCCAAGAAGCATCTGGGACCGAAAATGGATCGGGAGAAGAGCAGAGTACGGACTGTACAACAAGCTGATGGTGGAGCTCAGGAACGAAGACACTCGTGCATTCCAGAACTTCATGAGGATGCCTCCAGCCATGTTTGACGAAGTTGTGCAGCGGCTGACACCCAGGTTGACCAAGCAGAGCACCAACATCTGGCCCAGCCTGGACCCTAGGCTCAAGGTGGCACTGACTCTGTGCCACCTGGCCTCAGGGACCACCTAAAGGAGCATGCAGTATGGCTGGAGGGTGCCACACAACACCATCAGCATTGTGGTCAGAGAAGTGATGCAGGCCATCATCGAAGAATACCTGGAGGAGCTCCTCCAGTGCCCCTCCACTGAAGAAGGATGGAAGAAAGTTTCAGAGCAGTGGTATCAGAGGTAAAACTTCCCACACACCATTGGAGCCATAGATGGCAAGCACATGGCCTGCAAAGCGCCAGCCAAGTCGGGGTCCACTTATTTCAACTACAAGGGCTTCTTCAGCATCGTCCTCTTCTCCATGGTCGATGTTAATGTACATCGATGCTTCAGGCAACGGGTCAGCTTCAGATGCCCAGGTATACAATGCCAGTCATCTCAAGGAGGGGCTGGAATGCAACCTCATCATGGGCTTCCCAGATCCAGACCCCCTGCCCAATGACACGAAAGATGTGCCTTACTTCATCGTGGGGGATGGTGCCTTCTCCCTCAGAACCTACCTCATGAAGCCCTACACCTCCAGATGCCTCACCCATGAAGAGCGGATCTTCAACTAAAGGCTGTCCAGGGCAAGGCAGATGGTGGAGAATGCCTTTGGCATCCTGGCCAACAGGTTCCACGTACTTCTCACCACCATGCAGCATTGCCCAGAGACGGTGAGGAGCATCGTGGAAGCTTGCTGCATCCTGCACAATCTCATGCACACCCACTACCCAGTCTTGCAGAACAGGCTCGTGGACCTCCAACAAGGCAATGGGGACATGGATCCTGGGGAATGGAGGCAAGGGCAAAACCTGATAGACACTGAGGACGTGCAAGGCCCCAACAGATCCTCACGTGAAGGGAAGAAGCAGCGCAACCTCCTGAAATACTAGTGCAATTCCCCAGCTGGAGCAGTGAAATGGCAAGACAGTATGGTATATGATTAATGGATGCTTCCTTCAACCTGTCTCATCACACAGATAAGATTGGGCCATGTATGTTGGGTGGGCCTACAATGAACAGGGCATTTAATAAAGAGTTGTGTTTATGTTGACATGTGTGGATCAATGATTCCATTATCACTGATAATAAAGGGCCATAGGTGTGGCACCTGGGAGGGTGGACCATACAGTCCCACGATGCTTGCACTGGAGGTTTATCTATCCCACAGCTATTACCCATCCCAAAGGTATCCCTGCCCATTCCACAGATATTACCCATCCCAAAGGTATCCCTGCCTATCCCACAGGTATCCCTGCCCATCCCACAGCTATTACCCATCCCAAAGGTATCCCTGCCCACCCCACTGCTATCCTTACCCATCCCACAAGCATGCAAAGGCTTAAACCATTTCTAAAAGTTTCCACCTAGACTTTATTTAATAAAATAAATGAGGCAAGTGTGTGAAGCAAAGATAATATTTATTAATAACAAGCTGTAAAAGAAAAATGACCCAAGTCAAGTGTCCAAATAAAGTCTACAGGTAGCCACCCAGTCTCTGGCACTCTTATCGGTCACTCGGAGGTGTGCCCAGTCCCAGGGGTGAGGGGTCCAGGTGCTGTGGAGGTGGCTGCTGCTGGAGTGCTGGTCTGAAGCCCCACTGGGATGCCTGGCCCCGAGAGGACAACAGGTGACGGTGTGTTGAGGAAGCTCTCAGATAGCTGGCTCAGCCCCGTGATTTTGAGAGCTCCTTCCTCCATGCCATGAGGTGTCAGTCCCAATGCCGACAATAGATATACTGAGGCCGGGCTTGGCTGTGGGGTGGAGGAGGGAGCAGTGTAGTGGGGCTGTCTGGTCTGCAGCTGTGTGAGGACTGGCGTGGATGGCATCGGTGACGTGGGTGGCATCGGTGGCATGGGTGGCATCAGTGGCCTGGGTGGCATCGGTGGCATCAGTGGAACCGGTGGCAATGGTGCCTAGACTGGGAAGGGCTGCTGCCTGTGCTGCTGGACCTCCTGGTAGCCATAGCCCTGGTAGGTGAGGGCCTGTGGAAAGCCTTGGAATGGGAGGGACATCACCTGGGGTGGAGGAGCAGACCTGGACTGAGTGGGAGCAGGTTCATCTTGGTCTGGAGGATTGTGAAGCAACTCGGTGATCTGGTCCTTCACCACCTGGTATTGGGGTTCCGCCATGTCCATGAGGGTCTGGTTGATATAGGTGAGGAAGCGCTTGCGGTTGGAGGATGAGGAGTCAGTTTGGACCAGCTGAGAGAGGAGATCTATGCTGCTCCGGATGGTGTCCCTGATCTCCAGCAGGACAGTGTGGCTCTGCCCCTCCTGTCTGGCTCTCTGCCTTTCGGTGGAGGTGGAGCTGGGGGTGGATGCGGGTATGACTGTGGTGGAAGTGCCATCTCCTTTCTCCCACTGTGCCAGGGAGTCCTCCATGCACTCTGCCATGGTTAAAACAGCTGTCCGCAGGTTCTCCATCATGGCACACTCCACAGATACCTGCCTGGAGACAGGAGCTGACTCTCGGCCGGAAGAGGACTGGCTCTCAGCAGGCTGCCGGAGAGAGAGGGTTGTGAGAGGGGCTGCTCCTCAGTGGCGGATCTCACCCTCCAGGAAGCTGCACCTGGCTATCACGTAGGTCTCTCTGTCTGTCAGCTTGACCGTGGCCTGGCCAGATTTCTTCAGGTGCAGCTTCCCGTACCAGGTGTGCATATGTTTCCACCAGCCGAGGAGCACCTCCGATGTGTAGCCCAGGCTCTCCGCCTTCTCTCTCCAAGCAGCCTGCTTTCTTTTGGTGTCCCTGTAGAGCCTGTGTCCCTTCCGCCACAGATAGTCATTCTCTCTCAGCCACTCCAGCACCTCATCCTCGTGTTCCTCCTCAATGGAGTATTGCCTCCTCTCCCATTCTCACATATGCCTCTTCCTCCCTTTGGCAGGACCAGATGGGCCCTCATCAGAGGGGCTTCCAGGTTATAGGGGCTGCTCCTCCACACCACCAGCAGCAGCAGCACCAGCAGGATCATCAGCAGCATCAGCAGCATCAGCAGCATCAGCAGCAGCAGCAGCAGCAGCAGCAGGATCATCATCATCATCATCAGCAGCAGCAGCAGCAGCAGCAGGACCAGGATCAGCAGCAGCAGAGTAAGCACCAGCAGCGCCAGCAGCACCAGGAGCATGAGCAGGACCAGCAGGACCAGCAGGATGAGCAAGACCAGGAGCACGAGCAGGACCAGCAGGACCAGCAGGATGAGCAGGACCAGCAGTACGAGGAGCAGCTACAGCAGAGTAAGCACCAGCAGAAGCACCACCACCAGAAGCAGCATCATCAGCTCCTCCAGAAGCAGCATCAGCAGAAGCCCCAGCACCAGGAGCAGTGCCAGCAGAGTAAGCACCAGCAGAAGCACCACCGCCAGAAGCAGCATCAGCAGAGTAAGCACGAGCAGAAGCACCACCGCCAGAAGCATCATCATCAGCTCCTCCAGAAGCAGAAGCAGCAGAAGCCCCAGCCCCAGAAGAGTGAGCCCGTGCTGCAGAAGCCCCAGCAGAAGCAGAGTGAGGGCCAGGGGATGGGAGGATGGCCCTGTCCCTCTTGCCAGGGCTGGCAGCAGATGGCTGAGGCTTTCTCTTCTTCCCCATGGTTGTGGGGTTGCTGGCTGGCAGCAAGGCTGGTAGGCAGGCAGGCAGGCAGGCTGGCAGGAAGGCTGGCAGGAAGGATGGCAGCAAGGCTGGCAGGAAGGCAGGCACCAAGGCTTGCAGGCAGGCAGACTGGCAGGCTGGCAGGCAGGCAGGCTTGCAGGCAGGCAGCCTGCCAGCCTCGCTGCCAGGCTGCCTGCCAGCCTTGCTGCCTGCCTGCAGGGAGGCTGGCAGGCAGGCTTGCAGGCAGGCTGGCAGGCTGGCTGGCAGGCTGGCAGGGAGGCTGGCAGGGAGGCTGGCAGGATGGCAGACAGCAAGCCTGGCAGCAAGGCTTGCAGGCAGGCATGCAGGGCAGGCTGGCAAGGCACTCGATGTGTCTGGAAGCAGGTCTTTCCTCTGAATGGTGACCTGCTTGGGACCTGCTTCCCTTTATATCCGTGGGGCTGACGTAATGCATCTTCCCCGCATGCGTATTGAACGCTAGGCTTCCGGTAGGCTTTCGGTAGGCTTCCGCTCCGCATCCTCTTCATCCGCTAGGCTTCCGCTCTGCATCCGCTTCATCCGCTTGGCATCTGCTCTGCATCTGCTCTTTCCGTTCCACGTCCACTTTGCTTCAGCCCCCCGGAAGCCTTGCAGATGTGTCATCCGCTCCCATCCGCTTCCATCCGCTAGGCTTCCGTGGAGCATCCACTTTCCATCTGCCCTGTGTCCTCCCCCCCGTCCGTTCCTTTCCATGTTATCCGCTCTGGTTATGCAAATTTTTGCCCCTTTTGAGAGCAGATAACAACGGATGGAACATTTTTCTCGTCCGCTGTGTCCTTTTTACTAATGTTTTGCATCTGTCGGCCAATGTAACAGGGCCTTTAGGGACAAGATTGTAAGGTTCTGTTGGAAGACCCTCAGAGCAACCTGCTGTGTTCTATTTTCAGGATGTTGGGGGTTGAGGCCCAAAGACCCTGTTTTCTGCTTCAAACATCAGGAATGGTCACCTCCCACAAGAAGACTGTTTGGCCCCAACTGTTGTTGCTTCTAAAAGTTTCTTAAAATGGAAATTTTCTGGAGGGGATTAATGGGCTATCAGCCCATGACCTTTTGGAGTTTAGCTTTGCTTATTTTTACTGTTGGATGTATGATATAACACTTGTATTATTGTTGTGTTTTTTTAATGTTATGACTCATCAAAAGTCTTTGCATGATTGTGATGGGTGTAAATATGATAGATGAATAAATAAGTTCTAAACTGTGCATTATTCTTCTTTTGAAAATAAAGGGTTTTTTTTTCAAATTTCCTTGGTAATTTGTCAGGAGACCTGCATTGAAACAGTCTCTTTGGTTGGTCAGCTGATTTCAGATATGGGAAGATCTGGACAATTACATACAAGTCCTTCTATCTCTTATGTTGAAAACAAAGCTACAATTGCAGCAAGCTTCATTTTCAGGCTGCTTCTATTTCAGCTGGCAAAGCCTGCATGGAAATTAATAATAGCTTTTCCATCTGCAAATAAAAGTGTGGCACTTTAAATTTTTGGCAGCAAACTGGCATTTTGTCATTTAATCATTTCACATCATTACACTGCAATATGCAATGTAATGATATGACACTCTTAGATGACAAACACTAGGTACCTCCTGTACTGGAAGGAATAATGTAATAGGAAGGAAATTATATACTTAAGGCTGCCACAGTTTCACTTCTACAAGTTGGATTAAGATATTGTATGAGAGCGGGTTACAAGGAGAAAAAAAGGAGGAATTCACCTACAAATGACCTAGATAGCCTTTTAAAGTTAATTCCTGCATGGTGATCAGGCCTTTACCAAAACAAGGGGTAGATGGGAACTCTACCTCTTGCTGAAAAGCTATATGCTTCTTGCCTTTTGCACAAAACAGGTTAAGAGAAAGAGTTGCAAGAGATTCAAACACTGATAGTTATTCACAGATCTTGCATTTAATACACAGAAGTCACTGGAATTCCTTCACAGTAGCTATATAATGTTGGTACAATGACTCTAATGATCTATATACCATAGGAAACATATCATATTCATGAATTCTTTTACCTTGCCAATAAGGCTTGTTTTTGCCAAGTAGGCTGTTTCTTCTGGAACAATTATCTAGAATGCCACAAACTAGTTATGGTTTTGGAAAATTAGCAGAATCCCTCCAGAAAGGGAAGGATGATCTGATCTAGAGAGAAAAGGGACATCCAGAAGTTATCCAAAATGTTCTATTCCTATAATAGTACTACTTAACTACTTATTGCCCCTTTAAAAAAAATGTATTCCTGCTTAATGTGCGAAAGAATGTAACTCTGACTTTGGGTTTTATAAATTAGATTGATAGATTTTTATAGTAATGACTTGTTCATATTATTATGGAAAAACAAAAAGCTGTGGAATAAGGCAAATGCCTTATTATACTGCAACAGAGACAGTCGAAAGCTTCATTTTCTTTTCCCTACCTTTCCCCATTTCTCTTTCCCCTTTCCCTCCCCCCTTCACTGCTCTTTTATTTTCTTTTGTATTTTAGATAAATACAAAAGTATTTTATATAAATACAAAATTCTTTTGTATTTATACTTTATAACTTAATAAAAATGTTTTTAAACATGTTTGTTTCATTTCTAAACAAAATTGTTAAAAATTTCCTTCAAAGCTCTTTCTGCCCATCTGATGTATACCAATAAGCATGTAGATCAGCCTTTAAACTGACTACACTGAATATCAAACCTTCTACTCAATACTAGAATTTAATAATCTAGTTAAGAGCATCTTACCAGTACTAATTTAGAACAGAATACACCAACAAACAGCAGGCAGATCTAACTCTTCAGGTCTTCCAATATTGCACCTCTCGCCATTATAATTGAGTCCATTCACCCTGCTACTTTTGTCTTCTCTTTCCTTCCGCCTTTTTCAGCAGTACAGACATTTAAAGGGATGTGAGATTGATGATAGGCTGAAAGAACCTGAGAAAAATATCAACAATCTCGAAGAAAGAGATTGCCTTTGCATATTTGATTTAGATAGATATGTTCTCACATTTCTAAATCTGAATTTAAATATGAATTTGCTAACCCAATATCCCCACCATCACCAAAAAAGCAGATACAATAGGTATCTTAAATTGAGTGTTTTTTTCCAGATCCCTAATGCAAATACCTCTATTGATCAGCTCAGTTCTTGATCTTGAACAGTGGTGTCAAACTCAAGGCCCATTGGCCAGATGCATCATGCACTGGCCATGCCCATCCCTGTTGTAGTGAAGGGGGAAAAAGTCATGATACATCATGTGATGACATGATGACACACACATTTGACACCCCTGATCTAGAAAATCCAGAGAAAAGACAGTTTTGCTAGTAAGAAAATGATAGGATAGGATAGGATAGGATAGGATTGGGTAGGATAGGGTCGGGTAGTGTGGGGTGGGATGAGGTACAGAAGGGAAGGGAAGGTTAGGAAATTTTGCCAAACATGATGGGATTTATTTCTGGTGCAGGATAAGGAAAAGGATAGGCCTTTGACTCTGTGCAGGAACTTTTGTCTTATTCTGCCTCTCACTTCTTTTGAAGTTTCTCCTCCAGAAGTGGAGGTATTATTGTTCTTTGCTATCATTTTCCCATTGCTTTCTGGTTGGTACCTGAAAATAAATCACCAAAGAAAGAACCAAAAAGGAGATGAGTTCCCATTAACTGCCATTTTTAGTACTCCTGCATTGGCCTTCTCATGGAGGGGTCAGGAGACTCATAAAACTTCATGGATTAGCAGAGGGGAAGCCAACAGCTATGAGGAAGGGGCCATAATTGTTTTCCAAACAGAATTCTCCTCCTTAGTGACAGTCTAAACTCTGGCAGAATATTCTGGAATGATTCCAAGAGCCTGATCAAAGAAAAAAAAAATTGCAAGTAGTAAGATATTTATTTAGCACGAGGATTTACCACAAACATCAGCTAGTTTTCCCATTCATAAATGCAGGTTTTGGTTGAAGTTCTATTTTTTAAACAATTACTTTTGTTCAGAAATTTCTCTGCTGAAACAAGAATATGCTTGGCGTCTTCCTTATGAACAAATTCCTGAAGTGACAACAAATGTCTGGCAGCCACTGAGAGAGAACGGGAAGCCACAAGCCACCTGCTAATAACTTTTTGATTATTGTTAGGGGACTTGTAGGTAACAGGAAATAGAATTCTACCCAGGGGGTAAATGAAAAATACTCACATGTATTTAAAGTGGAACACCACAGGATTTGTTCACACATGAGATTGAAATCCTTTCCTTCCTTCCTTCCTTCCTTCCTTCCTTCCTTCCTTCCTTCCTTC
>BLBF01000041.1:24045031-24066348 GCA_015471245.1 Laticauda colubrina
TATGAGTGGTTATGTAATATAACTGTAATTGAGACTATAAAATGAATCCACAAAACTGATGAACCAACCGATACACCGGAAGTATATATGAGAGTAGATGTTTTTAATGTTTTGTATGTTATGTCTGTTTATAGAAAATTAATAAAATTCTTAAAAAAAAAAAAAAAGGAAGAAATAATTTGGGAAGCGAGAAAAGTACCAAGGAGGAAGCTTGAAGAAGGGATGAGGAAAATAAAGGCCAAAGTGACCCCAGTGACAGTAGGAGCACTTGTAAAAGCAGGATTGTGATTGAAGGGTTGATATCAATACATCCTTGGAATAACATCAGAGTTGTTTGTCTAGAAGAGTGCAGTATAGTTACTTACTATTTTTTAATCAAATTTAACTATCTGGATCTTATTTTACTGACTGCATAAGGATGGAAGGCTGAGTCAATCTTGAGCCAGTCAAGACTGAATTCTTGGCTGTGGACACAGTCAGCCTGCAATACTGCATTCTAACCACTGCGCCACCACAGCTCTTTATCCCCCTCCAAGTCGGAAGTGGGTCTAACCAATCTAGACCATGTCTTCCATATCTTTTGACACAGAACAGTTGCCTCTTCAACAACTTCTTCTTTTGCAAGTTTCACTAGTTCAGAAGAATTGTGTTTCCCCCCAATCTCTGTTTGACGGCTGATTTATTGCGAGACATTTCTCACTTTTTAATGTAGTCAATTCTTCCTCTACAGATGTGTTTTCTATAATTTATTTTGTAAAATATTTCCATATACTATCTCACTTTTTCTTGACTCAAATAGATTTGCTTCTGGTAGTTATTGCCTGTGATTGTTCTTTAGTAGAAGAGAATAAAAAAAGAGTTATTATTTTTTTCTATAATATATTTGACCTCTTAAGAGATTTCTCTGATCTCAATAACAGAGGTTCTCTTCCCTTATTTTTCTTTTTGTTCAATTGTTCAGACATTTCTGAATCTTTGTAATCTAATGTTCATCAGGGCTTTTTGTGAATAACTGATTTTCTGAATACTACTAAATATCAGTGATAGTGTTTAGGGATTTCGCCTTTTTCAAAATCCTTTTTCTATTGCACTCAGTTCATCAGGTTGTTCTCCAAAGACTTTTGCTTCTGCATCAACTGTTAAAAATATTTAAGCACCTACTTCATTATTAGTGCTTGCATTGAACAATCTGGTTTAACTTCATCTAGCATTGAATTATTTGTACTTCTTGATGTCCAAAATACTATCAACCATCTTCTCCAATGCCACAGTTCTAAAGTATGGATTTTCTTCATTCATCCTTTCGAACGATCCAGCTTTTTCAATCTCATGCAACAGTTCAAAAGTTTTTGGCTTTGACTTTGTACTTTTGTGACAGTGTGATATCTCCATTCCAGAGATTTTTTTTTGTCGTAGACTTACTCCCAAGAAACAAATTTAATTCATAGCTAGAGTCACCTGTTCATTATTTTGAACCCATAAAGACAATCTGTTACTATTTTCCATGACTGTTCTACTTATTTGCATTCTGTTGGGAAGAGTAGTTAACATAATATTGTCTCCTCCTCCTCTTCCTCTTCATTGATTTTTCCACTGTTGTCTTTTACTGTCAATCCTTTAAAATGGTCCAGAGAAAAAGCACCAACCATAAGTATTAGACTAACTTTATTGTAAAGTTACATTAACATTATCTTTGCGCCCTCACCTTTACAGTCCAAAAAACTAGGGAAGGTCTCTTCTGAGACAATTGCCATGTCCCCATTCCTTATGTGGACTCAGCTGTCTTTTATCTGTTGCATTGTCTCTCCTCCTCCTCCTCCAACTCTTCCAACTCCTCCTCCAACTCCTCCTCTTTCACAAGGACATTCTTACAGACCATTACATTTACTTTCAATAAGAGATTTCTTAAGTTTTGAGATTGTTAATATTATGCATAATATGTCAATTATAATTTCAAACTTCTATTTTTCTATTGTCAGCTTCATTTCATACATCAAGACTAAATTTTCCCATTATTTCAGATATTGGTTTAATTCCAACTTTAAATGTTCCAGTTGTTCATAGGACACACATGACTTTTTTGTGTGTTGTATTAATAGAACATTGTTAGTTGGCATAGCTCTGTTCAAAATCAGGTTCCTTTGCATCTTTGGTTAGAACATAAACTGAGATTGATGTAGCAATGAAAGGTTTTCCTGATGTATAGAGATCATCCTGTCATATTTGGATTTTATCTGAACACTGACTTTAGCCTTCTTTTACTGATGCCTATACCATTTCTTTGATATTCTTGCTCACCATATAAGATCCGATGTTACTCTCATGTGAAATGACCCATTCCAGTTGATTGCTGATTCCAGAATGTCAAGGTTTACCTTCTTGACATTTCTACTTTGACAACATCAAGCTTGCTTTAGTTCATAGTTCTGACATCCCACATAGCAATGGTATATATATCCTTGCAGCATCAGACTTTCTTTCTTGCCTTCTGTTATTTTATTCTTTTTTTTTTTTGTATTCTTGATTGAGATACCTTTGCTCCCTCTTTCTTCCTTGACCTGGAAAGTCTGCATTCACTCCTCATCCTGCCTATACTTCTTGTTACACAAGGCTTTTATTTCTTGTGTTCCTTTGGCCATCATGATAGCTTGTTCTGAAAGTTACTTGCATCATTCCTCTTTGAACAGATGATTTCTTTCCCTACTTAGGTTTTCACAATGTTTCTTGTCTCTTACTGTAGCATCACAGGTTCTTTTTCAGATAAGTTGATACTGAATCTGCTCCTTATATTGATCTTATATTCTGACTATATATCCTCCAGTTCAAATCTTCAAATCAAAGTATCCTCTACAATTTTCCCTAGAAATATTTCCATTTTCCAGGTTACAATAATTAATGTTCATCTGAATAGATTTTATTTCTCCATCCTCTGTTCTCTATTATGTAGTCAATTTGGTACTGTTGTTGTTTATTTGGTAATATCCATGTGCACCACATGCACTTTTGTTGCCTAAGGTTGGTGTTGGTAGCAAACAAAACACATTATAAAAAAGATGTTGAGACTTGAGAAAAAGTACAGAGAAGAGCAACCAGGATGATGAGGGGACTGGAGGCTAAAACATACAACGAACGGTTGCAGGAACTGGGCTTGGCTAGTCTAGTAAAGAGAAGGACCAGGGGAGACATGATAGCAGTCTTCCAATATTTGAGGGGCTGCCACAGAGAGGAAGGGGTCAAGCTATTTTCTAAAGTGCCTGTAGGCCAGACAAGGAACAATGGATGGAAATTGAACAAGGAGAGATTTAACCTGGAAATAAGGAGAAACTTTCTGACAGTGAGAACAATCAACCAATGGAACAGCTTACCCTCAAAAGTTGTGGAAGCACCGTCACTTGAGACTTTCAAGAAGAGAGTGGGCTGCCATTTGTCAGAATGTCTCCCGCTTGGGTGAGGGGGTTGGACTAGATGACCTACAAGGTCCCTTCCAACTCTGATTATCTGCTATTATCTGTTAATCAACATAAATCATGAGATACAACAACAAAGTTATATTCATGAGAATCTAAGGAAATAGTTAATAGGACAGATGAGAGGATAGTAAATAATACTAGGTGTTTGACATCTTAGGGCAATGGTGGCAAATCTATGACATATGTGCCACAGGTGGCATGCAGAGCCTTCTCTGTAGGAATGCATGCCATTGTCCCAGCTAAGCTCCAACACACATGTGTGCATGCCTCCTGCCAGCCAACTGGTCTTTGGGTCTCTGCTGCACATCCAGGGGGTAGGGCACAAGTGCAGGGGGGAAACCTTTCATTTTGGGTATGTGTGCATATGCACGCACTTCGGGCACGTGGTCCCCAAAAATTTCACCATCACAGTCTTAGGACATAGACAGTGTTATGGGAATTAGTTGTTTAGCAGAATGATAGTATGTGTCTGATTGTTTTGGCATGCATTGCCCTATAACATCATTTTGAGGGAAGAAGTTGAAACAGTTTTATGTCCAGGATGCGAGGGGTTTGTAGATATTTCCACAGCCATCTTCCTAGCTCATGCATTATACAAGTCTTCAGTGGAAGTCAGGCTGGTTGCAATTATTTTTTTCTGTAGTCCTAACCAGGGGTGGAATTCAATTTTTTTAACAACCGGTTCTGTGGGCATGGCTTAGGTGATGGGCATGGCTTGGTGGTCATATGACTGGGTGGACATGCCTCGGTGGTCATGTTATTGGCTGGGCGTGGCCAACTCAATATCACTCACATCGAGACAGGCATCTCCTCGCCTGGCCTCTCATGACTGTGGGGATGCTGCAACAGTCATAAGTGTGAAAAATGGTCATAAGTCACTTTTTTCAATGCCTTTGTAACTTTAAATGGTCACTCCACACAAGCAAAGTACCAGCAAAGGAGGGGGAAAAAATCCCAGAGAAGTTCCTGAGACAGAATGTCTAGTCCTGCCAAGAATGTAATAAGGCTTAACAGAGAGGCAGTTTATGTAAACAACACCAGAATGTTTCCTTCCTGCCTTCCTTACAGGATTAGGCCAGTAATTTCTTCTAACAACTGGTTCTCCGAACTGCTTATAATGTTAATAACTGGTTCTACCTCTACCAAATAGGTGTGAACTGTTAGAATTCCACCCCTGGTCCTAACTATCTGTTGAAATCTGTGTGTCTTGTTTGGTGGTTGTGCCAAATCAAACAGTTTATAGAGGTGCAAATGACAAACTTAATAATTCCTTTGTGGAATTGTATCAGCAGTTCCTTGGACAGTCTGAGCTAGCACAGGAAGAACATTCCTTGTGCTTTTTTGATGACATTTTTAAGGTTAGTGTCCATTTTAAGTCATGACATATTATAGAACAGTGGTGGCTAACCATTTTTGGCTCCCATGCCAATAATTGAGAGTGAGTGCTTGCTTGCATGTGCTTGTGTGCTAGCACCCAGAAGGCAATGCGTGCTGCCCCACCACACCCCCTGTGCATGCATGTGCAATTCCCCCTCATGCACAGCACATCTGCACGTGTGTACAATTCTTCCTCACACACAGCATGTTTGCGCATGCATGTGAGATTCCACCCCTCATGTGCAGCACGTCTTTGTGCATTTGTGCATGATTCCCCCCTTGCTCACAGTGCATCTGTGCATATGCACACATCCCCTCTTGGGCAGTGGATCCCTGTGAATGTGCACACACCTCCCTCCACCCCCCTGCACATGCAAGCCAGATACCCGATAATCAGCTGTCAGGTGGCGGTGCTGAATACCACCTCTGCTAATACTCATGTTTTAGTAATCTTCAGTTCTTCCATTATAATCTCATGTTTATTTTTGTTCATGCTTATGACATTCCAATTGTAGGTGTCCTTGTAAAATGAGGATCTCTTTTTTCCATATTAGAACCTACAATGACTAGATAATGTGGATAATCCTTGGTTCATATCCAGATCCCATGTGTGAAAGTTTGATTCTCCCTCCACCCAGATGTGATTTGCGATTGCCCCTTTGCAGGTAAAATTATTGAATATCTTCTCCTAAAGCAGGGGTGTTAAACTCTTGATGGCATGATATCATGACATGATGTATCCCAACTTTTTTCCCTTTCGCTAAACCAGGGATGGTCGTGGACAGTGTGTTACATATACGGCCTGTGGGCCACGAGTTTGACACCCCTGTCCTAAGAGTGGCTTTTACTTACACCCCAGAAATTTCATGTGTCTTTACATTGTTTCATCCCTTCTCTTTTAACCTTGTTGGCAGAAGTGACCCTACCAAAGCAAAAAAGAATAACAGAGTTGAAAAGGGACCTTGGAGGACTTCTAGTCAACTCCATGCTCAAGCAAAAGACCCTACACCATTTCAGACAAATGGTAGTTCAATATCTTCTTAAAAACCTCCAGTGCTGTAGCATTCACAACTTCTGGAGACAGGTTTTTCCACTAATTAATTATTCCAACTGTCAGGAAATTTCTCCTTAGTTCTTATAGAAATTTTACTTCTCTCCTTGATTAGTTCCCACCCATTGCTTCTTGTCCTGCCTTCAGATGCTTTGGAAAATAGCTTGACTCTCTCTTCTTTGTGGCAGCCTCTGAGATATTGGAACACTGCTATCATGTCTCTCTAGTCCTTCTTTTCATTAAACTAGACATACCCAATTCCTGCAGCCATTCTTCATATGTTTTACCCTTCAGTCCTCTGATCATCTTGTATTTGTGTTGGAGTCAATTCCATAGTCATGAAGCTACTGAGCATATTAAATTGCTAATCCTCGGAAGGAAGGGATCTAAAATACCATTTACCAAACCAAAATTTTCAATTAACCTAGTTCTTCTTTGAGGCTATTTTCCCTGATATTATTTATAAATGTATACAGTATTTCCTGTACAGAATTGTAATAAAGTAACCAAGATATTCATCATTTTTTTCAAGAGAATTCAATTCACCAATTCTTAAAGGACAGAAATAATGAAATAACTACTTCCGATAGAAAGGAATTAAGATGTTTTCCAAAAGATGGAGATAAAACTACAAAGTGGAGCAGAGCAAAACTTTAACAAACTAGAGTTCTGTATGCTTTTAAATTGCTTCCTTATTTTTTTAATGATTCCTAGGAATGTATTTATCTGGTCTCAGAGCTACTTGGTGGCTTAAAGTGTTTATTCCCCCCTCCCCCAAACAAAACCCCCACAACTCTCCATAGGATTTTAATCTAGTATATGATTATCTCATAAATGTGGAATTCACTGCAGCTCCCAGGAAGATATCTCAGCTAAACTAGCAATGCTTACTCTTTTATCTTTCATTTTTGCAAAGGCAAAATTGAAGTTCTGCAGGATTAATAAACCTTGCCTATAGCAAGTTCCCAATGGAGAATGATTTGGAAGTAAAGAATGATAAATCTAACATCTGTCTGAATCAATCATTTTTATATGCCAAAACAGCTTTCTCCAAACTTGTGCCCTACCAATGTGCGTTGGGATTTTAAATATTGCTGGCTGAGAATTAGGAATAGTTGTGTTGAAACAGAGTTAAGTAATAATTCATTTGGCTTGAATTTGCTCCCAATTATTCTTGTAAATGAACAATCACAATAATCTGATATTTATCATGTATCCTATGAGAGGATATAAGAAAAACATTTAATCTGGCAATCAATCAATCAATCAATCATCAGCTAATTCCAAAGAATGGTTTCCTCCCTCCCTCCCTCTCTTCCTATAATCAAATAAACATGCAAGGCTTTAGGGTTATTGAGTCTAACTTTCTTTGTTAATCAAGTCTTCTTCTCCCCACTCTGTAAATCTATAATCTGTTCTCTATCTCTAAGAGCCTTGTTTTTCATTTCTAACATTTGATCTTTTCTTTCTACATTTTTATTGCCAATGTTTGAAACCTAACCATGGGTATTTAATAAATGGCATGCAATCATGCCTGCTGGGTGACCAAATTTTACAGATTAGAAGCAGTTTGCATTTAGCAACTGACACTTTGTGAGATTTCATATTTAACAACATTGTTTTCATTTGTAGCATACTTAAATATTCCAGTTAAAAATGCTCATATTTTTAGAGAACTGTTAATTCAGGCGTGAGAAGATATTTCCCCCCCTAAAAAGAAACACTTTGTACTGACCCAGGGAGGCAGCATTTAAATCATGCTGATTCTGAATGAGCCTTTAATTTATTAAATTAACAGTTTCCACTCCCTTTGATGCAAAAGCCAAACTGATGAAAAATACAGACTATCTAACACAGCAATCTCCATAAATATTCTGCTATTACAGATATTGGCTGGTCAATAAAAAGACAACTTCTGCTAAAAGATATCAAATAACATCTTGTGGGACATTTTGAAGTTGGTGCTCTGGCTTCTAAGCTCCTTCTGATGATATTATATACCATTCTTTTTTTTTTTCTATCTTATTATCACTGTCTCGGATAAGTGATAGACCCTACTTTGCAGGAAGAAATGTTGGGGAATGCATTTGGGTCTTAAAGTAACTAACCTTAAGACCTTGCATGTTGATGTGTTTCTTCCTGGTTTTATGAAGGAAGGGAGGGAGGGAGGGAGATCCGTCTTTGCAGGTTGGGATCAGAAATGCTTTTCTTCTTATCTTCTCTTAGGATACATGACAACATAATTTGATTTGCCCTCTGGTAAACAAGTCTCTAACCTGCGACTTCTAGAGATGATATGCTTGAATTTCTCATTGAGAGTGTGCAGACTCTAAAATGGAGAACATTGCTTTAAAGCAGAGGTGTCAAACTCAAGGTGCTTAGATCTGGCCCTCGAGGCCACCCTGGAAATTCATGTGGCCCTTCCGAGCTCCATTTTTGCTGGCAGAAGGTTGTAGGAGTTCATCCCAACCGAAAACATAGATCGGGAGCCCGTTGTCTCTAGCACAGCACCCAGGCCCCCACAGCCCCCCTGACCTGAGGGATGTCAAGCTGGCCATGCCCACAATGGCCATGCCCCCTGCCCCCCTAAGGTCAAACACAATCCTGATGCGGTCCTCAATGAAATTGAGTTTGACACCCCTCCTTTAGAGTTAGAGAAACAGATTCTAGTTCTGACTTCTCAATGTTCACTAATTCTGAACCATCTAGAGAATGCCTCCTGTATTAAGCCTCCTGCACACAACTTTTTGTTTTTATTCATATCCTCTCTCTCTCTCTCTCTCTCTCTCTCTCTCTCTCTCTCTCTCTCTCCTTGCATTAATACCCTATAATGTCACTGCCTGAGTTATAAATCCTTTCCTTACCGAAGGTCAGCTTCAATCTTGTATGAAAATGAATGTCATAATTACTGCCACTCACTTTAAACAAGTATTAGCTATTATATTTCCAAAGACCCAGCTAACTTTTATCCCTTCTGTAACCTCCCTAGTATTTCCAGCATTTTGGCTGTCAGTGGTAAATGATTGCCCTCCCATTTACGTACCACCCAGAATATATAATGGAAATGTCATCTAAAGTCCTTTCTTTCCCTAGAGACAAAAATTGCTTTTTGTGGCTATTTTGCTGTTAGTTTCACTTTTTGAACAATTGTTTAAATACTACTGAAAATAAAAACCCACAGTTATTTCTAGAAGCAAATCAAGCCCCAAACTCACAAAGCAACTGGGCAACATCTTTCCATGCTTAGCTGTGCATGTTGTGCAGCCAGACTATGGTTACCTGTAGCCTTTAGGAATGAGCACTTCTGAAACCTCTGGACTCCTGATCATAAACTCAATCTATTCCTGTTTTTCATCACAAGATTGGGCCCCAGCTCAGTTCCCGAGGAATAAAATCACCTGCTGTATTTCCAACAATTAGGAAAAAGAACAAAAAAATAGGAAGAAATGCAAAATAAATGAATCATCCACACAACACCGAATGAACTCTTACAAAACCCTGACTTAATAGACTACCTTGAAAATAAGCAAGGGAGACAATAACGCCAAATTGCAGAATAAGAATACATTACCAACAAGGATAAATGTATTTTAAGGCCATAAAAATAACTTGGGACTCTCCCCAACTGAGATATTATTTTCCCACAATGAGTAACAATTTTCCTCCAAATCTTCAAAATTACTAAGCCAATTTTTGTTTTAGTTATTTCACTGCAGATTTTTTTTACTCTATCTTTTTGTCTTCCTTTTGTGTGTGGGAAAGAGAATTTCCTTCCTAATTTTTTTTTTTTTTTTTTTTTTGCAGAGAAGGATTGGAAGAACAAGGTATTCTTGGATTTATTTCATGATTTGGTTTTAAAGTTAAAAAAAAAAAAGGAAAGATAAACAGTAGCATTTAAAGGAAGAAAAGAAAGATGGGGAAAATGAAGAATTTTCTGAATATTTCTAAATAGCATTTTAAGATGAAAAACAAATATTGAATAATATTTGGGATATGCTGTAGAAAGATATTTCTTATTTTTATTAGTTTTGTTTTGTTTTATGTATTAGTTTCTTATTTTAAAATACTTCTTGATTCTTAGCAGCACATTTAGAAATTGTCCATAAGTGGAAAAAATAATGCACTGAGCTAGAAAGTGGAAGATCATGAGTTCAAGTCCTGCATTAGTTATGAAAGCCAGCTGGGTGACTTTGGGCCATTCAGTCTCTCAGCTAAAAGCTATCTCACAGGGTCACTGCTGTGGGGAAAATAGGAGGAGGAATGTGAATTAGACATGCTCCACCCTATTTGTAAAAACAATAAAGGCAGGATACAAATAGCTAGATAGATAAATAAAATAAACAAATAATAATTATATTAAAAATAATGCTACACTTTTTAATTGATGACCAATAGTTAAGCTGTGATTGAGCTGTGATAGACAAAGTATCAGAACAAACAAAGAACAAACACAATCTAATACATAGATCTACTCTCAACTCATAAAATATTTCTCTGGTCTTTTAGAGTTGTAACAGAAAGGGAGGGAAAAGTAGTGTAGCAGCTTGCAAAACTGAAACTGCATTCCATAAATGTTTTCATGGATAGTTTCCAGGCGACTGAAGTTTCTGCCATGCAAAATCCTAACTGGAGATTATGATTGATGACTCATGGCTGTGGATGTGTCCCATTGGAAAATATGAATTATAATACACCCAGGGGGTGGGGGAAAACCAGGGTGAAAGGTGACAATGAATAATGTATCTCAGAGTCGGCAGCACTGGCATGTCTTCTCCTAAATCTTCTTTAAGCTTTGAGACTCATGATTTAAATGGAGGTAACTACCGGAGCCCTGACAGCTAGTCCTGACATCTATTCTCATCAAAAAAGGGTTTTCTTTAATATCACAATTCTCAAGTTAAGACTGTTGTCTGATTCCATTCACTATGTGTAATCATTAATGCGATTGGTTTCAATTTGGTTTCATGTTGAATTTTCTGAATTGGTTTCTTCCCCAAACACCCAAAACTTTAACCTTAGACTGTCTACTATTGACCTCACCCCTTTCCTAAGAGGTCTGTAGGGGGCGTGCATAAGTGCACCAATAGCGCCTACCGTCCCTGTCCTATTGTTTCTTTTTATTTTTCTTATATGTATCCATTTCATGTATTCATAACTATGTTTATACTTATACCTATTATCTTGTAAGTGATTGACAAATCAAATAAATAAATAAATAAAATAAATTTCCTCTGGATTGACTTGTAATTGTTTAACCACAGTGTCTATACTTTTAAAAATATGTGGATGTATGTGTGGATGCAGCTATATCCAGACCCCTGGAAAAGGATATGGGAGAAGGGGGAGAGGATACACTTATTTAATTAATTAATGTGCTGAATGGTTATTTCTCACCAAGAAGGTCTGTGCGTCAATATCACTTTTCTTACAGCATTGCTACTAGTGCTTTGTATTGTTACTACGATGGGATCACGGTTATTCTCCATAGGCACAATGAAAAACAGAACACTGAGCGTGGTACTCATTTGACTTGGATAGCCAAGAAATAAGTGTTTCGGTTGGGGGTTGAAGTAAAAATAAGAGATGGAAGAAGGGGGGCACAACACCGAGAGAAAAGAAATTTGAATACAGCCATCCGGCTTTTCATCATAAGATGAATGGTAGATAGCTTCTATTATTCACATCCAGAGCAGACAGGCCTACCAAGAATGATTTGGCAAGTACTGAAGATAAATCATAACACAGATCGCTGGCATCATGATCCCATTGTGAACGTGATTCTTTTCTTTAAAAAATATGTGATGAACAAGAAGAAGATAAAATAGGGCAGGCAAGATGTATAATTAAAGAAGTGCAAGTCTCCTTTGAAATCACCCTGCAAGTTCACTCCTTCAGCTCCCCTGGAGGTCCTTCAGGGCACCACAATTTTTATACAGAGAAACGCTAGATAAAAATTGCTATGAATATAAATATATGCATAATATACATATGCATATACATATCACAGGTTTAAACTTTGGTTTATTCTTTATCTTAAGAATGACTTGGAATACAATGAACTGTATAAGGACTTCTTAGTTGGGATAAAGACAATCTCAATGCTAAATAAGCACAAACATGCTTTGCTTCATCCAGCTTCTCAGCAATGTAGAATTCCAGGTTGGGCATTCATTTGGAATGACTCTCATGATTTTAAGTACAGATCAAAATGCAGTTTGATTCCCAAATCTCTGCTTGAGAAAATGAAGCTCATGCTAAAAGAGACATCCCTTTTAGGAGACAACGATAGGCAACAGTTCAATCAAATGAATATTGGGAAGGCAAGATAGGACATCAAAGTTCTCTTAATTTTCAATGGTTTTAGCAATATTTACTTCATTTTATTATGAAAATGGATGTCAAAGAATGTAATGTGATATCTGTTGACTCCAATTTGCCCAAAGAATAACATGTGACTTATGTCAAGTGAGCTTTGAAAGATTCTTTTAATCAAAAGAAACAATATAAATGTGAATCTCCCAACACACTTCGATAGCTAAAACTCATACAGCTTTAGGATCCATATTATATATTAAGTTTGATGTTTTTGTTATGGTTAATATTATATATCACTTTATACTTCTTGAAAAACAGATTAATATTGTGTGTGTGTGCCAGCCTGCCTGCCCATCCATTTACCCATCCATTTATCATCAGAAACATATTAGAATGGCCCTAATTTATCCGAATGAACCAAAAGCTTCTAAGGAATTCTCATGTAAAACATTAATGTAAAAAGGCTTTAAGAGGTATTAAAAAGTTCATTGAACTTGGAGGTCATTGTCATCTCTTATGCAAAGTTCTAGTATATTTCAAATAAGATGAAGCTGGAGAAATACTGACAGAAAAATGAAAGTGTTCAAAGGGCTGATTACCCAAGAAGAGAAGTCATAAAGTTTTTGGTTTAGGGAAAACTATGAATAAAAACATTGTGATAAATATCTTGATGTATATATTATGAATTTAAATGTATTAGGATAGATTTCTTGAGCAAATTAGTTTATAACATGATTTAATATATATCTTTCTGCCTGTCTGTCTGTCAGTCTATGAATGATACCTTTTGACCTTGTACTTAATTTATGGAAGATTTTTGGATTTTGCTCACTATCACCATCTGCTGGACTAATAAGGAAATAGAGTTTGGAGTTGCTTAGGCCTCAATGCATGATTCATGTACCAAGTTATCAAATACTATTTTATTGTACTGTGAACTTCGTGGTATTTTATAAACCTAACTTTAGAAGTTGTTCAACAAGCCATAGTGGAAACAAACCATGTCTTTGTATGACGCATGAGGCCAACCAATGACCTGATTCTCATGCCAGCCTATGATTTGATTAATCATGTTCTGTTGGATAACCCACACATATTTGGTCACACATCATCCTAAACAGAAATCAAGGATTATATAGGCATAGTGGTTAGATTCCTCTAACACACAAAGGCACAAATAATTAAACCACCTTAGCCTTTCAGTGATATATAAATCCACCAGTATCTCAACCTTCTAGGTTTGTGTTTATTTGCTCACTTTCTGCCTTTTGTCACCTTCCCATTGGTAAGTATTCTAGGCAGCTGCTGCATATTCACAAATCACTATTTCTCATTCATTAATTTCTCTATTCACTAGCTCAATCCACCAGTTTTTAGGGAAATGTTGAGAATCCATAAAAATATTTTCATTTTCAGGTACTTTTTCCCCTTATAGAATTTATCCTCCAGTAACATGCCTTGGATGTTCTGAAGGTGCATACTGAGTTTAATGCACCTTAATTTTGCACACGTATATATCTAAGTTGTCATTTTTTAAGAGTACTGATCAAGATAGCTGTTAAAAATTATTCTTCTTCTTGTGCCATATCCATCATTGGATGTTGGCGATAATGTTGGCTATCCTATTTTTATCAACAAACTCAAACACTGGCAACTGAGTATTAGCCCTGTCCAGCTATAAGATCAACCTCCATTAACCTTCCTACAACTTCTCGGGGTGTGCTGCTGCACTGTAGTGGGATTCAATTTTTTTTACTATTGGTTCTGTGGGTATGGTTTGGTGGGCGTGGTTTGGCTTGGTGGGCATGGCAGGGGAAGGATACTGTAAAATCTTCATTGCCATCCCACTCCAGGGGAAAGGATTACTGCAAAATCCCATTCCTTTCCCCACCCCACTAACCTGCTTCCTAGCTCCATTCTCCTGTGCAGGGCAACAAAAGAAGACCCAGCCAATCAGCTGGGACTCAGGAAACAGACAATAGATGGGGACAGGGCCAGTCAGAGATGATATTTGCCAGTTTTCTGAACTGCTCAAAATTTCCACTACCGGTAATCCAGAACTGATCAGAACCTGCTGAATACTATCTCTGTTGCTGCATGTATTCAACCTGAAGTGTTTCCTCACAAATTCTGCAATCCCTGTGCTGCAATGGCTGTCTTCCACATGGATTCTGCTCTTCTCTTAGATCACTCTGCCTTTAAGGCCCAGACCCATGTCTCAGTCAGAATGTTGATCTACAAAGAGGCTTCTGAAGCAGGTGCCTGTGCCACTGTCACTGTCAGAAGTATCTTCAGCTGAAAATGATTACTGTGTCCTGAAAGTGTCAATCAGATATCAAAGATAAATCAAAGAGGAAGAAGGAAAATGTATCCTTTATAAAGAAAAAAGGGAAGAATAATAAAGAGAAAATGCTTTGGGGAGACATGTTTAGAAGTCCTTTGAAAAATTTGAGAAGAAATATGTAACTGGAAGCCAAAGCACACTCAACTGTCCAACTTTAATTTTCGCTGATAAGCCTTCTTGCTTTCCTCTCCTTAAAAAACCATTTTCCTAGTTATTTAAGTCCAGTAAAACATTCAAATCTTTTCAAAGATTTATTTTACATTTCTTGTGGCTGTTTCTGTCTCTGGTCTCAGTCTGTTTGCCTCCATGTTAGAATTGTGGTCAAATTGTGTAACACATGAAAGTAATTTTAGGAGGTCAATGGCCAACATCATGAAGAATTACAATTTAAGGTGTCCAGTATTTATAACTTTAAAGACATGAACTTATGTATAATTCTAATGAATAAAACAAGTTTAGAAAATATGTGATGGTTGGAAGCCAAAACATGTTGGAAGTGGTAGGCAGAGATGACTCTGTTATTTGTAAGAACTCATGAACAGATTTATATACACTGCTCAAAAAAATAAAGGGAATACAAAAATAAGACATCCCAGATCTGAATGAATGAAATATTCTGATTAAATACATTGTTCATTACATAGTTGAATGTGCTGACAACAAAATCACACAAAAATTATCAATGGAAATCAAATTTAGCAACCCATGGAGGTCTGGATTTAGAGTTACACTCAAAATTATTTTGGAAAAAAACACTACAGGCTGATCCAACTTTGATGTAATGTCCTTAAAACAAGTCAAAATGAGGCTCAGTTGTGTGTGTGGCCTCCACGTGCCTATATGACCTCCCTACAATGCCTGGACATGCTCCTGATGAGGTGGCGTATGGTCTCCTGAGGGATCTCCTCCCATACCTGGACTAAAGCATCCTCCAACTCCTGGACAGTCTGTGATGCAATGTGACATTGGTGGATGGAGCGAGACATGATATCCCAGATGTGCTCAATTGGATTCAAGTTTGGGGAACAGGAGGGCCAGTCCATAGCACCAATGCCTTTGTCTTGCAGGAACTGCTGACACATTCTAGCCACATGAGGTCTAGCATTGTTGTGCATTAGGAGGAACCCAGGGCCAATCGCACCAGCGTATGGTCTCACAAAGGGTCTGAGGATCTCATCTCGGTACCTAATGGCAGTCAGGCTAACTCTGGTGAGCACATGGAGGGCTTTGTGGCCCCCTAAAGAAATGCCACCGCACACCATTACTGACCCACTGCCAAACCGGTCATGCTGGAGGATATTGCAGGCAGCAGAATGTTCTCCATGGCATCTCCAGATCCCATGTGCTCAGTGTGAAGCTGCTTTCATCTGTGAAGAGCACAGGGCACCAGTGGTGAATTTGCTAGTCTTGGTGTTCTCTGGCAAATGCCAAACGTCCTGTATGATATTGGGCTGTAAGCATAACCCCCATCTGTAGATGTCAGGCCCTCATACCATCCTCATGGTGTCTGTTTCTGACCATTTAATCAGCCACATGCACACGTGTGGCCCGCTGGAGGTCATTTTGCAGGGCTCTGGCAATGCTCCTCCTGTCCCTCCTTGCACAAAGGTGGAGGTAGCGGTCCTGATGCTGGGTTGTTGCCCTCCTATGGCCTCCTCCACATGTTCTGATGTACTGGCCTATCTCCTGGTAGTGCTTCCATGCTCTGGACACAACGCTGACAGAAACAGCAAACCTTCTTGCCACAGCTCGCATTGATGTGCCATCCTGGATGAGCTGCACTATCTGAGCCACTTATCTGGGTTGTAGACTCCGTCTCATGCTACTACGAGAGTGAAAGCACCAACAGCA
This sequence comes from Laticauda colubrina, assembly GCA_015471245.1. NCBI lineage: Eukaryota > Metazoa > Chordata > Lepidosauria > Squamata > Elapidae > Laticauda > Laticauda colubrina. Next base: position 24,061,440 of record BLBF01000041.1, read on the forward strand.
TTCAAAAGTGACCAAACCATCAGCCAGAAAGCATAGAAACTGAAAAGTGGTCTGTGGTTACCACCTGCAGAACCACTCCTTTATTGGGGATGTCTTGCTAACTACTATGATTTCTACCTGTTGTCTATTCCATTTACACAACAGCATGTGAAATTTATTGTCAATCAGTGTTGCTACCGAAGTGGACAATTTGATTTCACAGAAATGTGACTGACTTGGAGTTACACTGTGTTGTTTCAGTGTTCTCTTTATTTTTTTGAGCAGTGTATATATGTATGTTGTTCTGTATGTAAAGTGGATGACTCCAAATCTACCATTCTGATTGGTTAAGGAAAAGACAAGTGGATTGGTTCACTAGGAACCAATCCAAAGAGATACCAAAAAGGCGGCAAATCTAAATAGCTGCCATTGGCTGCAAGCAGGCAAGCCAGCCTGTATAAAAGGGCTGGCCCCGGCTTCAGCCGGCGTTCCGTTACTAACTGTTAACAATAAAAGTATTTGTTGTTGGAACCCGGTCTACCTCGTGTGTTTTCCAAATAAAACACTGGCGACGAGGATGGGATCGTCCTGAACGGAACAAAACCTGCACGTGGTGATAAAAGCCCAGACTGCAACTAAGATGTCTGGAAACAACGCACCGCCCGCACCCTTCAATCCCAACGAAGAGGATTGGGATTCCTATGCTGATCGCTTCCAAATGTACTTGGAGAGCAACGAAATGGAAGGCATTTCCGAACAACGAAAGAGAGCCGTGTTCCTGACACACTGCGGAACAACCGTCTTTAAAATGGCTAAAGCCCTCGCCAAGCCTCGGGACGTTAAACAATTAACGTGGACAGAATTACAGAGACTCCTGAAAGCACACTACGCCCCGATGGTGTCTAATCTAATAAAGCGACATGAATTCTACCGAAGAGACCAGAGAGAGGGAGAAACCGTTGCCGATTTCGTCGCTGCACTCAGACAAATTGGGGGTGAGTGTGAATTCTCAAACATAGACGAGGCAATGAGAGATCGCGTGGTGTTGGGCCTGAGAGACTCAACCGCACAGAGCAAAATGCTCAACAAGCCCAACATCACCGTTACCGAAGCCATTGCGGAAGCCACCGCCGCGGAAGCTACGAAAAAATCCGCAGTAACATTCAAGAAAATGAACACGCACGGCGATGAAACATCAACCAAAGAGAAAAAGCATCCTGCCACAACGACCCATTATGAAGAGTCGGGCGAAACAAACGAATCAAGCGAGGAGGACGACGAGGTCCACCGTTTGCTCACAAAAAAGAAAGAGCGCGAAAGGAGAAAGTGGCGGGAATGCGCTGGCTGCGGAGGAAACCACCCACGAGCCGAATGCAGATTCCTCGATGCCATCTGCCGACATTGCAGAAAGAGAGGGCACATCGAGAAGGTCTGCAGAAATAAAAAATCTTACAGCCCGACGAGACGCAGAAATTCCCCAACACGAGCCGAGCCAAGTCGAGCCGAAAGAAAATGGCAACAAGAAAAGCGAGCCAATACACACCAAACTGTCATTATCCAAAGCTCCCAGACGGAAAGTGGAAGAAAAATTAAAATCGTCGTAGAAATCGAGGGAAAACACTGCAAAATGGAAGTGGACTCGGGGTCCTTCCTCTCCATGGTATCATGGGACACAATTCAACAGTTAGTCCCAGGTATCAAGACCAAAGACTTGATGAAGCAGCACCTAACCCTCAAAGACTATCAGGGAAACCAAATCCCTGTGATGGGCAAAGGACATTTTCAAGTTGCCTACAAAAACCACATCAAAGTGCTTCCACTGACCATAGTCAACCAAGACAGACCAAGCCTCCTGGGCATCGAGTGGTTCGCGCCATTGGGCATCGGGATGACCGGGGTCGATCGAGTGACCACAGCCGGCTGGGAAGACGACCTCGTCAGAGAATTCCACGACGTGTTTGACGGATCACTGGGCAAGTACCGGGGAAACCCTATTTCTTTCAATTTAAACCCCCAAATAGCCCCACGAAGAATAAAAGCCAGGCGAGTTCCTTTTGCACTAAAGGCAAAAATAGAGGAACAGCTGGAAAAATTAGTAGCCCAAGGGGTGTTAGAACCTGTGGACCATGCCAAGTGGGAAACGCCTATCGTCACACCCATTAAACCAGATGGGTCCATCAGAATCTGTGGTGACTATAAGGCTACCCTGAACCACGCATTACAACCAAGCGCATACCCGGTGCCCGTAGTCCAGCATTTGCTCCATTCCCTGGGAAATGGCAAAGTTTTCGCCAAACTCGATTTGGCACAAGCCTATCAGCAACTCCCAGTAGACCCAGAAACAGCAGAAGCGCAGACTATTGTCACCCATAAAGGCGCATTCAAATGCCACCGACTCCAATTTGGAGTAAGCGTAGCCCCTGGCGTCTTCCAGAGTCTAACGGAACGCCTGCTAAATGGCATACAAGGAGTCGTTCCCTATTTCGACGATGTCCTAATCTCGGCCAGAGATGAACCACAATTAAGAAACAGACTAAAAAAGGTTCTGACTAAGTTTAGAGAAGCTGGCCTCAAGGTTAAAAGAGAGAAGTGCTGTCTAGTTAAAAACAACGTCGAATTCCTGGGCTACTCAATAGACGGAGAAGGCATCCACCCCACTGATAAAAAGATTAAGGCGATAAATGACGCGCCTGAACCTAAAAATAAAATGGAACTCCAGGCATTTTTAGGATTAATCAATTTCTATAATGTATTCCTGCCAAACAAAGCCACTATAGCAGAACCGCTACACCGTCTGCTAGACAAAAAGGCTACTTGGACTTGGGGTTACAAGGAAAAAAAAGCCTTCCAAAACATTAAAAGACTGCTAACATCAACAAACGTTCTCATCCAATTTAGCGACACTCTGCCATTAACAGTGACCTGCGACGCCTCACCGTATGGAGTAGGTGCCGTCCTGAGCCACCAACTACCGGATGGCAGAGAAGCACCCGTCGCATATTATTCTAGGACTCTATCAAAAACTGAGCGGAATTATAGCCAATTGGACAGAGAAGCTCTAGCAATTGTCGCTGGAGTAAAACGTTTCCACGAATATGTATATGGGAGGACTTTTCGAATTATAACGGATCACAAGCCGTTAATGGGGATTTTGGCGGGAAACAAGCCAACACCTAACATACTTTCACCCAGAATGACGAGATGGTCAGAGTTCCTGGCGGCTTATTCCTACACTCTGACACACCGACCAGGGAAACAAATTTCCCATGCGGACGCTTTGAGCAGAGCGCCTTTGCCAACAACCGACGCAGACCCGGCACCAACGATGACAGCACTGCAAATCGAGACATGCCCCGATCTACCCATTTCAGCGTATGATGTCGCAAGAGCCACCGCGAAAGACTCATTGACTGCCCGCGTTCTTAGCTGGGTAGGTAAAGGTTGGCCGGACAATCTAAAAACTGAAAACTCCAAACCTTTCCGGGCCAGACAGACTGAACTTTCCATCCAAAAGGGGTGTTTGTTGTGGGGTGATCGGGTGGTAATCCCTGCTAAACTGCAGCCCAGGGTTCTTAGGCTTTTACATGAAGGGCACCCGGGAATGGTGAAGATGAAAAGCCTCGCCAGGAGTTACGTGTGGTGGCCGGGTATTGATAAGGACATAGAGTATTGGGTAAGCTCATGCCACAAATGCCAGACAATTAGACCATCCCCACCAAAAGCACCCGTTAAGGACTGGGAAACCCCTCGAGGACCGTGGTCAAGAATACACATTGACTTCGCGGGGCCTACCAAGGGGCATACTTTTCTGATTGTCGTTGATGCCTATTCCAATTGGCTTGAAGTAAAAATCATGACATCAACGACAACAGAAGCCGTAATTAAGCAACTAGACAGCCTGTTTGCCACCCACGGCATACCTGACATCCTCGTTTCAGATAATGGACCACAGCTAACCAGTATACCATTTGAGCAATACCTAGCCTCCCTAGGTATAAGACATGCACTAACCGCGCCGGCTCACCCGGCTGCGAACGGCAGGGCAGAGAGAATGGTCCGGTTTACAAAAGAGGGGTTAGAACGAATGGATGCTGGAGATACACAACAAAAAGTAAACCGGCTGCTCACACTGCAGCACATAACACCTAGTACTATCACAAATAAATCACCAGCAGAACTACTTATGGGGCGAAAATTAAGATCTCACCTGGATAGGTTACACCCAAATTTCACCCCAGAGAACCCCCCTGACTCCTCAACACGGTTCAGACAATTTGAGACAGATGATTTAGTTTACGCTAAAAATTTCTCCGGGGACCCGGTATGGCTACCCGGGCAAATTACCCAACTTACAGGCCCCAAATCCTACCGGGTAAGATTAGACGATGGGAGGGAATGGAAGCGGCATATAGACCAGCTTCGATCTCGAATTGTGGAAAGAACCGCGGACTTAAAAACATTCACAAAGGAACACGGCGAAATGCAAACCGAGGTGGGGGGGGAAAGGCGAGAAACGAATAAAGAACTTTTTAAAAATAAAACTAACATTCAAAACGACCAAAAAGAGCCACCAAAAGACTCACCGTTTGAAGAAACCCACGAAGAGAGATCTTCGGAAGGGGCCAGCCAAGCCAGCTCGACCTGCCCCGAGGAAACGGGAGGGAGCGGCAGAACCGCCGGCCTAAGAAACTTAGGCGGCGGTAAAATGGCCGACTCACCCTTCCAGACGGTTCCAGAGAGGAGGACGGACGACACAGCAGCCCCATCCGAACCGGTCGAAGTCCTCACTGGAAATGAACCGCGCAGGTCAGGTCGAGCCCGGAAAAGCCCCACCTACCTGCGAGACTACGTCACCACGTAGGACTAAACTAAGGAGGGAGGGGTGTTCTGTATGTAAAGTGGATGACTCCAAATCTACCATTCTGATTGG
>BLBF01000041.1:24076348-24092586 GCA_015471245.1 Laticauda colubrina
ACATACGTGTGTGTGTGTGTGTGTATACATGCCATCATCCCACAATGCCTGAAGGCTACAACCATCAAACCCATTCCAAAAAAAACCAAATATAAACACTCTCAATGACTATAGACCCATACCGTTAACAAGCTCCATTATGAAGGTTTTTGAACAACTAGTTTTACAGCACATCAGAGACTTCCTCCCACCCTCTTTTGATCAACAACAGTTTGCTTAGAGCAAACTGATCTGCAGAGGATGTTGTGGCCATCACACTTCATAGAGCTCTGAGTCATCTGGAGAACAAACAGAGCTATGTGAGGATGCTCTTTGTGGACTACAGCTCTGCGTTTAACACTATCACCCCAGATATACTAGTAACCAAACTGTATAATCTGCAGGTCCCCACCCCCACGTGCTCCTGGATTAAGAACTTTTTGACAAACAGACCACAGTCTGTTAGACTTGGCCCCCACCTTTCTTCCACTATTACACTCAGTACTGGTTCCCCCCAGGATTGTGTCTTGAGCTCCCTGCTATATGCTTTGTACATCTTTGACTGCTCACCAAGCCACACAACAAACACCATCATAAAGTTTACGGATGACACGACCGTGATTGGTCTCATCTCCAGAGAGGATGATACGGCATATAGGGCAGAAGTAGAGAACCTGTTTATCTGATGTTCTCAGAACAATCTGTCACTGAATGTCCATAAAACCAAATAACTGATTATGGACTTCAGGAAACATGGACAGGACCATGGCTCACTCATCATCAATGGAGAATGAGTGGAAACTGTCCCTATGATCAGATTCCTTGGCATCCATATTTCAGCTGATATCTCCTGGTCCCCTAATACCAAGGCCATAGTGAAGAAGGCTCAGCAGTGGCTGCACTTCCTGTGGGTTCTCAGGAAAAACAATCTTTATAAGAAGCTGTTGCTGGCTTTCTATAATTCATCTGTGGACAGCACTCTGACATACTGTCTGGGTGTATGGTATGCAGGCTTCTCAGCCGAGAACAGGAAAACTGTACAGAGGGTGATAAACACAGCTCAAAAGATCATTTGTTGCCCTCTGCCCTCCCTGGAAGACTTAGTCAGGCCCCACTGCCAAAGCAGAATCAAGGCCATTATAGAAGATCCCTCACACCCTGGCAATTACCTTTTTGACTTGCTGCTGTCTGAATGGCGTTTTAGGTCAATAAAATCCCACACCACTAGACTAACAAATAGTTTCTTTCCCTGGGCCATCCGAACCGCAAATAAACACAAAATCACTACCTTATTAAGATGTGAAAAGATGTGAAATATCAATACCCATTCAGATGTATAATAACATATTACAGTACAATCCATCTCTTGTGTATTATACTTGGCTAAGCGTTACAGTCAGTGTTGGATGTATATTTTGTGTATATTCGTAGATATTGTACTCTCAAATTTCAGATGGAAATGTGGGTACTCTATTTTTTTTATCTTCATTTTTAAGTGCTTTGGTCTTATTGTATTGCAAACAGTTGCTGAGGTGCATCCACAGTTTCATTATACTTGTACAATGACAATAAAGTTCTTCTAATTTTAATTCTAATATATATATATTAGCTATCATGTAATTATAAAAGACAAAGGAAGATTCTTTGTAAATGAACAGTGGCAAACATGCCTGTGGCATGGGGAGGAACCAAAGACAGTTTAAAAATATCTAATGGAATATTGTTTCCATTTATTAAAGAAATGGACAGTGACTCAGTGGCTAAGACTTGTCGATCAGAAAGGTTGGCAGTTCAGTGGTTTGAATTCCTAGCGCTGTGTAATGGAGTGAGTTCCCGTTACTTGTCCCAGCTTCTGCCAACCTAGCGGTTCAAAAGCATGTAAAAATGCAAGTAGAAAAATAGGGACCACTTTAGTTTTGTGTGCCTTTGGCGTATAGTCATGCCAGCCACATGACCACAGAGACATCTTCGGACAGGACTGGCTCTTTGGCTTTGTAATGGAGATGAGCACCGCCCCCTAGAGACAGAAACAACTAGCACATATGTGCAAGGAGAACCCTTACCTTTACCTTATTAGAGAAATTATATGCATAAAGAAATGAATAACTATACATGTTTTGCAACAAACAGGTAAAGAGGTACCAAAAAAGTGGGGCAGCAGTTTTAAGCAACAGGAAACTCCTTTGACCTGAGGAGTATTAGCAAAGATTATAGTTTCTTATCCCACCCAACAGCCAGAGGGAAAGGGGCTTGCATTAATTGATACCATTTATTAGAGAAAGGAAAGCTTCTGATATTCATGCTTCTGTCTTTGCCAGGAGTGGAAAGAAACAACAGATAGATGTGAGGGATATATTTGTTAACTGTATCCCCAAGGCTTACTCTGAGGCAAGGACTGTAACTATTATGAAGAGGAAAGAACCAGAGGAGGGAAATAGAAGTAAAAGAAGATATTGCTACTAAGGAAGCAGGGGCTGGGGAAATAGGACACCCGGGAAGCAGAACTAATAGCAAAAGAAGCTGTAGAAGCAGACAGGAAAGATACTTTAATAGAACAAATGGCTGTAGGCGAAGCTGCAAAAAGAAAAAAAAGAAAGAAAGAAAAAGTGGAACTGGAAACAAAAAAAAAAGAATGAAAGTTTGGCTGCTGAAAACACAACATAGGAAAATTGAGCAGAGGAAGCATTTAGGATAGGTCAAAGTCATGTTGTCATGGCAGCATCACATGATGTATCGGGATTTTTTTTTCCCCTTCATTAAACTGGGCATGGGCGTAGCCTGCACATGACACATCTGTCCCATGGACTGGAAGTTTGACAGCCCTGATCTAGGAGAAGGTGAGGCAGGAAAAGAAAAGCAGTTGTTGGCTGTTGGTAAGACAGGGCACCAGGCAGAACAGCCACCCACAGCTGAATTAGGAAAAACCTTTTCCATATTTCAAGTATATTGCCTGGGGAATTCTGGGAATTGAAGTCCACCCATCCTAAAGTGGCCAAGATTGAGGAACATTGCTCTATGGTACAAACATGTTCTCTTCACCTGTGGGTTAAGATGCTCACAGCCTCAGTTCACTTTGCTGAAGCTGTGTGTGTGAGACTGTTTTCCTCACCTTCTCTTAGATCCTCCATCCTGGCTGGATCAGATACTGCTTACATCTCCTGTTCTTCATCTCTATAGGTCTGTTCTATGTAAATCTGTTGGGTTATTCAAGAATGAATCTTAATCATCTACATTAGGGTTGTTAAACTCCCGGCCTGCAGGCCAGATGTGTCAGACACTGGCTATACCCACACCCAGTTTAGCGAAGGGAGGGAAAGGTCAGGATACGTCATGTGATGCCACTGTGATGCTGTGAGTTTGACACACCCCTGATCTACATTGTATGAAGGCATCAACCAATCGATCATTATGGAGAAAACCTACCAATGTGTCAAAATGACTTGACTGTACATAATCAATCAAAACAAATCAACCCATTTAAATCCCTGGCACTTTCAGGCTGCTCCCTCCAACAACTGGGTGATGCAGCCTCATGTTCATTTCATACTCATAAGTAATCTCTCTCTCCCCCTCTCTCTCCCTCTCCCTCTCCCTCTCTCTCTCTCCCTCTTTCTCCCTTTTTTGCCTTCTCTCTCTCTCTCTCTCTCTCTCTCTCTCTCTCTCTCTCTCTCTCTTCCTTCACTTGAAACTTTTGCCTCAGACCCCCTTTGATCTCCTCAGGCTGCCTTTGATCACCTGAAGCATTTTCTCTCTTTTCTCCTCTTCTTCCTGGCTATTGTCTTCAGGTTAAATTTAGGCTTCTCTCTCTTCTCCCCTGCACATATGTGCATCCATCTGCATCTGTCTTTAGTCCATAGTTTCAGTGCAGTTGAAAAAACTTTCCCAAAAAATGAGTTTCTTTCTGCTTGGGATAACATTAAAAAATGGTACTAGAAGACATCCGTATAAGAATTCTCAAGTTTTGTTTTTTCTTAAAGTAGGAGTTATAGTGTTGGGGGCAAGAGGAACAAAAAATATAACATGCTTTGGGGCATTGTGATATGACTTCTGTATTTGTACCCAGCATCAGGCAGAGGTTTAAACAGTTTGCATCATAATATAACAACATACTTTTTTTTTGCCTTTTTTCCCCATCCTTGTGATTTGCCCAGATGTTTGTAGAAGTACTGATATCTAAAATGCTTACTTCAGTGCTGTGCAGTACTTTGGATGTACATGGGGAAAAGGATTTGGGAAAATGTCTGTGGATGAATGCTGCATCTTCCTGCAGCTCTTTTAAAGCAGGGGTGTCAAAGTTGCATCATCACAGCATCATCACATGATGTATCACAACCTTTTCCCCTTTTGCTAAACCAAGCATGGGCATGGCCAGCACATGATACATCTGGCCTGCAGGCTGTGAGTTTGTTACCCTGCTTTAAAGCATCTGTGTCTTTTTCCCAGTCACAAGGTTGTAACAGAAACCTCCCTCCAACTGTGATGCACTCCTGGAAAAAGATCCAGTGGCTTTAACAAGTCACAGATAGATACACCATTCCAAACTCCTAGCTACAAGTACTCCTCAACTTACGACCACAATTGAACCCAAAATGTATGTTGTTAAATGAGAAATTTGTTAAGTGAGTTTTGCCCCACTTTTAATGACCTTTCTTGCCACCTTTATTAAATGAATCACCGCAGTTGTTAGTAACACGGTTGTTGGGGCAGCATTACCCCCCCCCAGACACTGCAACCATCATAAATATGAACCAGTTTCCAAGCATCTGATTTTGATCACATGACCATGTGTGTGTGTGTGTGTGTGTGTGTGTGTTCGCTGCGATGGTCATAAGTGTGGAAAACAGCCTGAAGTCACTTTTTTCCAGTGCCATCATAACTTTGAATGGCCACTAAATGAAGTGTTGTTAAGTCGAGGACCAGTTGTATTGCAGAATCTTGTATTATTTTGTTCCCAAAAAACTTAAAAGGAATTGTTCTATTTCTGACCAAATAAACCTGGTTCACCACACACCTCCCTTAACCTCAGGTGTCACTGCAAGAAGCGCTGATTGAGGCTGTCACAGGCAAGGACAAGCTGCTTTCCGTCTGACTGAAGCGACAACAGTTTCTGGCCCAAGCTGTCTGGGTAGCTCTCCTGCCTGTTGAGTTTTTTGTTGTTTGGGTTTTAATTCACTTTGCTAAGATTGCTTTTCACTCACTTAAGTGACAGGTAGTTATTTGTTTTCCTGGGTTCCATTTGACACTTTTTTGTTGGCGTAAAAATGCTAATAATAATAATTAGGGCTTTTTAAGAGTTGTCTGAGGTTTTAGTGCTGCTGCATTGTTAATCTCCAACATCCACAACACTTTGCTGTATATGGGATAGTATGATAGCATTTAAATACAACAAAAGGAGCTCATTATAGCAAGACCTGATTGCAGTATCTCTCAGCTTCTTGATAGCAAGCAAAGACTTAACATGTTCTACATTTGTTTGCAGTGTTATATCTTTTGCAGATTTTTTTTTTAAAGCCATTTTAATTATGTCTTTTTCTAAAGGTTTCTTGTGGCTAATTCTCTCAGCCCCCTTTTAATGAAACAGGAAATGGATCTTGTGGTAGAAGAAATGTATACAATTTGATAGAAGGGAAGGTGGGTTTTGGTTGGTTGGTTGGTTGGTTTGCTTGTTTTTCCTTCAGTTGGGGTAGGCAATCTGTTAACCTGCAGATGCATTTTGAAGTCTTCCTTTAGGATTTGGGAAAGCCAGTCTGGTGTAGTGATTAAGGTGTTGGCCTAGAAACCAGAAGTCTATGAGCTCTAGTCCTGCCTTAGGTATAAAAGCTGACTGGGTGACACTGAGCCAGTCACTCTCAGCTTAGCCCAGCCCATGTCACAACATTGTTATTGGAAGAAGAGGAGGATTGGAAGACTCAGATATGTTTGCTGCTTTGAGTTCCTTTTAAAGTAATAAAGGAAGGAAGGAAGGATAGAAAGATAGATAGATAGATAGATAGATAGATAGATAGATAGATAGATAGATAGATAGATAGATAGATTTCAGCTCAAATGTAGGAAGCTAGAAAGACAGCAGACTACCAGAAATGAGTGTGCAGTGACAGGCAGGATATTCACACACTATTCCTTGGTCCATTCATTGCTAAATAAGTGCACTGCACTTTGCACTCCACCCATGAACAGTCACTAAAATGTTCTTCCTTTATGAAATACTTTTTCAACATAAAGCTGTCCTTTCTCAGAAGGAGTGAGAATGTTTTTTTGAAAAAATAAAGTTCTTTTCTGACAGCAAAATAGCCATCCACTGTGATTGTTTTGAAAAGAACAACAAAGTTGCAAGTGACTGAAAAGGTCTTCTGGTCCCAATCCTGCTCTATATACCATTTCAGATAAATGGCTGTCCAATCTCTTAAAAACCTCCAGTGATTGAGCACCTGCAAATTCTGAAAGCAAATTGTTTCACAGATTAATTGTTTTAACTGTCAGGAAATTTCTCCTTATTTCTAGGTTGGTTCTCTGCTTGATTATTTCCATCCATTGGAAAATGGTTACGTAATTTGCCACCATTAATAGAGAAAATAAATCTTTTAAAGCCATTTAATAGAGAACACAAGTTGTGTCTCTCATAATTTTGTTTGATGTTTTCCAGAAAACAATGTGGTTAGCTCCTCTGGAAGAGAATGTTGGATGGGATAGGCCTTTGATTTCATCTAACTGGGGTCTCCTTTATGTGCTGATGAGAACTGTAGACACTGTCAAAACTGAGACTTAAGACTCCATCTTAACAATGACCCCTCAATAAGCTTTTTTTGCATGGATTGCGGTAAATTAAAGATGGATGTGGCTTTTTTTTTTGCTAACACTTTGCAACCTTATGGATCACAGCTCACGAGGACCCCTCTTTTCTTCTCTGTCTCTTGGAGTTCACCAAATTCATATTCATTGCATCAATCTTCTTATTTTTCCTAGCGTATTCCCACAGGTGTGGAGTCTGCTATTCGGATTTGCACTTTGCATGGACAGCTGCATATCCAGGGCACAGGTCCATGGCTTGTATATCTTTATTGATAGTGTCTTGCAGTGGTGGGATTCATTTTTTTTTAATACCAGTTCTGTGGGCATGGCTTGGTAGGCATGGTCTGGCTTGGTGGACGTGGCTTGGTGGGCATGGCAGGTAAAGTCTCCATTCCTATCCCACTCCTGGGGAAAGGTTACTGCAAAATCCCATCCCTCTCCATCCCACTAACCTGCTTTCCAGCTCTATTCTCCTGTGCAGGGCAATAAAAGAAGACCCAGCCGATCATTGGGACTCGGGAGGCAGAGAATAAATGGGGTGGGGCCAATCAGAGGTGGGATTTGCCAGTTCTCCAGAACTGGTCAGAACCTGCTGAATACCGTCTCTGGTGTCTTGCCATTTCTGTTTTAGACTCCCACGAGGTCGCTGGCCATTGATTTCTAGTTGCTAGGCAGTCTTAGCCGTGGTGGAAGGTGCTGCTTTCTGGACATGTCCATACCAGCGGAGTTGGCCTTCTCTTATTTTCTCTATTATTAATGCCACACCAACATGTTGTTGAAAGGTGTCATTTGTGTTCACTGCATCAATGGCACTATCTAACAGTCTCATCCTTTGCTGCCCCTTCTTCTGCCTTCCACCTTTCCCAACATCAGGATCTTTTCCAATGAGTCCTTTCTTCTCATTTGGTGGCCAGAGTATCTGTCCTTCCAAAGGACAATGAGGGTTGATATCCTTTAGGATATTGTAACCCTACACTAATATTATTTTAGACCCTCCCTTATTGTCTCATGTTTTTCCCCAAAAGAGCTTTTTTATTTTTTCCATTGCTCTCAATCACTTTCTCTTCCAGAAAGCTTTTAAGTGAGAAAATTCAGAAGAGATTGTTCCAATTACTTGTGAGGTAAGGTGAGTTTAATATAAAATTGGCTCTGAGATATTTAAAATGTAAAATTTATGGAAATTCATGGAAGTGTTGTTCTGCTCAGCCTGAGGTGCAAATCATCATTATCATAATCATCCTGATCCATTGGTCAGAGTCTGGAAAGGATGTGGTGGATTTATATTTCCCTGAAGTGGAAAGATTTGCAGCAGGAGAAAAGTTGCATGTGAAGAGCAGGACAAGAAGAGTAAAGAAGAGGAGGAAAAGAGATGATTTTGAAGGAGGGGGCTTCAAATCCTTTTCTTGGAAAATTCCTATTTTTGCAAAAGTTAGATTTTGTAAGGGACATGCCCTCCAAACTGCCTGTCCCCCAAGCCACAAAAAAAATTAGACATTGGAGAGAGTTTTTAAATTAACAAAATGAAAATATCTCTCAGTTTTGACCAAATCATAAATCTGGCAAGAATTTAGCTGGTTTGAAAAGATCTGGGAAAAGAACAAAGGGGAACTTGTGTACACCTAAGAATAAATCAAACTGCAATGGTTCAGGATTTTCAAATCAGACGAAAATAGCTGGGCAACAGTGTTGCTGAAGATGTTCTGGTTTGTTTGTTTTCCACTGGGAGGGTTGTGTAGCAGACACCACTGGCATGACAGGAAGAAAATACAAAGAGCTTTACTTGGCACATTCATACCTCGTGATCTGGAAAGTCAAACAATATCAAGAGGATTGATTTAGTGTCAGTGTCTGACATAAATCTCCAAGAACGACTGCTAAGCAACTAAGGGGACACAATGCATTGTTTCTGGATTGCGCTTTTAGCACTGTTCATTCATTTTTCTTCAATTTAAGCTGCATATGGAATTACAACTCATTTTCTATTCTTCCAGGACTGTCTGTACATCATTTGCATTATGAAGCCATGGGATGGATGAAAGAATAATGCAACCTAGAATAGCCTATTAGCAGTGTGTTCACTTTCAAACAAAACTTTAATTTGCTTTTAAAAAATGTTCAGGAGAAATTTGGACAACTCATCCACCCCAATTTCTCTTTCCACAAAATTAATGGAAAATTTGAAAAGTCTATTTGTGCCCTGCAATATTTGCAAGAGCTTTGTATGATTACTGTACTTATTTGACAATAGAGATTTAGATGTTTTCTATATCCATGAGAAGAAAATCATCTGTCTCAATTTCTTTGCATTATGCAATTTGTATAATAATTTAACCACAGCCAATTTATTCCAACACTTCCAGGGTTGATCAGTGGTTTTTCTTACCATGGATTCCTTCAAACTTAAAACCAAATCTCTCTATCCCCATAGATAATTTGCTGCTTCTGAGGAGGGAATCCCCAATAATCTGCGATGATTTATCATTGAAGAGTCTTGAAAATATCAATTTAGTGCTTTTAAGTTATTAAGCAAAAAGTAGATTTATCATTTTAAGCCCATGTCACACTGAACCAACGGGTGCAAAGAGAATGCAAAACGGTCAAAAAACCTTGCCATCTGTTCAAAAATGCGATGTACTCACTGCCTCCGTTTTGCTTCCTCTCTATCCGTCCAGCATCCATTTATTGATGTTTCATCCACTCCAATGTATCCAGTTCGTCCGTTCCGCATCCGCTACATATCTGCTACGCTTCTGCTAGGCATCCGCTAGGCATCTGCTATATCCGCTAGGCATCCGCTGCACATCCACGCAACACGCATCTGCCCAGACGCAGGGAGGAAGCAGAACAGACGCGGAACGGACGCAGAATGGATGCAGAACGGATGCAAAATGGAAACAAAGCATTTAAAATGGAAAAAAAGTTCGCAGAGGGTATCTATCTCGGATATTAAGGATGCCAAGAGGATGCCTAGAGGATGCCTAGAGGATGCCTAGAGGATGCAAAGGGACACCTTCACTACCTATATAAAGGGGGAGCAATTCGTCTGCAACTCACTTTCAGACCAACAGCCCACCTGAGTAGACCTCTGCTGCTTTCATCTGACTCTTCCTTTTCCACAGCATCCAGTCATGTCCACCGTGGATCGTACCACAGTCCTTTTGGCAGCCACCATCCTTCTGCAACAGTACGAAGCCATCTACAGGCTCTGTGAACTCTACTACGGGAAGAAAAAGAGGCGGCCAAGAAGCGTCTGGGTACGAAGATGGATCGCCAGAAGAGCAGAGTACGGACTGTACAACAAGCTGATGGTGGAGCTCAGGAACGAAGACACTCGGGCCTTCCAGAACTTCATGAGGATGTCTCCAGCCATGTTTGAAGAAGTTGTGCAGCGGCTGACACCCAGGTTGACCAAGGCAAACATCAGCTTCCGGCCCAGCCTGGAACCTGGGCTCAAGGTGGCACTCACTCTGCGCCACCTGGCCTCAGGGACCACCTACAAAAGCATGCAGTACGGCTGGAGGGTGCCACACAACACCATCAGCATTGTGGTCAGAGAAGTGGTGCAGGCCATCATCGAAGAATACAAGGAGGAGCTCCTCCAGTGCCCCTCCACTGAAGAAGGATGGAAGAAAGTTGCAGGGCAGTGGTATCAGAGGTGGAACTTTCCACACACCATTGGAACCATCGATGGCAAGCATGTGGCCTGCAAAGCGCCAGCCAATTCGGGCTCCACTTATTTCAACTACAAGGGCTTCTTCAGCATCGTCCTCTTCGCCATGGTCAATGCTGACTACAAGTTCATGCACATCAATGCTTCAGGCTACGGCTCATCTTCAGATGCCCAGGTATACAACGCCAGTCACCTCAAGGAGGGGCTGGAAGGCAACCTCATTGTGGGTTTCCCAGATCCAGACCCCCTGCCCAACGACATGCAAGATATGCCCTACTTCATCGTGGGGGATGACGCCTTCTCCCTCACAACCTACCTCCAGACTCCTCACTCGTGAAGAGAGGATCTTCAACTACAGGCTGTCCAGGACAAGGCGAGTGGTGGAGAATGTCTTTGGCATCCTGGCCTACAGGTTCCAGGTACTTCTCACCACCATGCAGCATCACCCAGAGACCGTGAGGAGGATCGTGGAAGCTTGCTGCATCCTGCACAATCTCATGCGCACCCGCTACCCAGTCTTGCAGAACAGGCTTGTGGACCGTCAACAAGGCAATGGGGACATGGAGCCTGGGGAATGGAGGCAAGGGCGAAACCTGATCGACACTGAGGATGTGCAAGGCCCCAACAGAGCCTCACGGGAAGGGAAGAAGCAATGCAACCTCCTGAAACACTGGTGCAACTCCCCAGCTAGAGCAGAGGAGTGGCAAGACAGGATGGTAGATGCTTAATGGATGCTTCCTTCAGCCTGTCTCATCACACGGATGAGATTGGGCCATGTATGGGCCTACAATGAACAGGGCATTTAATAAAGAGTTGTGTTTGTGTTCCCATGTGTGGATCAATGCTTACATTGTTATTGATAAAAAAGGGCCATAGGTGTGGCACCTGGGAGGGTGGACCATCCAGTCCCACGATGCTTGCACTGGAGTTTTATCTATCCCACAGCTATCACCCATCCCAAAGGTATCCCTGCCCATCCCACTGCTATCCTTATCCATCCCAAAGGTATCCCTGCCCATCCCAATGCTATCTTAACCCATCCCACAAGCATTTCTAAAAGTTTCCACCAAGAGTTTATTAAAAAAAAGAAATGAAGCAAGTGTGTGAATGAAAGATAAACTTTATTGAACAACAAACTGTAAAAAAAAAATGAGCCAAGTCAAGTGTCCAAAAAAAGTCCACAGGTAGCCAGCTACCCAGTCTCTGGCACTCTTCTTTGTCACTCGGAGGTTTGCTCAGTCTCAGGGGTGAAGGGTCGAGGTGCTGTGGTGGTGGGTGGTGCTGGAGTGCCTGGCCCCGAGAGTGCCATCCGCTCCCATCCGCTTCCATCCGCTGGGCTTCCGTTCCGCATCCACTTTGCATCCTCCCTGCGTCCTCCCCGCGTCCTTGTTATCCGCTCCAGTTATGCAAATTTTCGCCCCTTCTGAGTGCGGATAACAACGGATGTAACATTTTTCTCGTCCATTGTGTCCTTTTTGCATCCGTTGGCCAGTGTGACATGGGCTTTTGGTAAATTTATGTAATGGAATAATTTGGACCAGATTTGACCATAGCAATAGGAAAAAAATAATAATCTATTTTCTTCATTACCAGTTGCACAATTTACTCACATGAGATACAGCCGAGGAAAGAATTAAAATCTGAGTGTCTGTGTACACAGAACAGACACAATGGACAGTAACCACCACAGTATGGTAATAGTGCATGCCCATCCTAATTTTTCTCACACATTTGCCCAATCAAAGTTTAAAAATAAATAAATGTAACATAACTAGAGAAATGCTGATATCTCCAGAAATACAAAAACCACACGAGATTACTGACAGGATGTTACCTGTCTCCCACACAGAAGCAAGCTGAAATGGCTGCTGGCAATGCCAGAAAGTCTCAGAGAGATCAAAAACGATACGATTAAAAATGTATTTCAGAAATAAACAGTGTAAATCACAGCATTGAAGTATAAATTAGAAATGAGTTGGTCTCAGAGATATCCGCATCTCTTTGGAGGGAGAAAGTAAGAGAGAGGAAGAAGAAAATAACAGCGTCCTTCAAAAGTGCTTTAAACTATTACAAGTAAGGATTTGTTTGTCTTTCCTCTTTTTGTCATCTGTGGTGTCGTCTCAGGGACCCTTGCAATGAAGCTGCAAGCATGTAAATCTCAACATCAAAGAAGGAATATCACAAGGATAATTTTATTCTATTTTGTACTGGTCAAAATTCATCTCAAGTCCTTATCCAGTTTTGGGTTTCACAGTTTAAGAAGGATTGAGACAAACTGGACCAGGTACAATATTTTAATTTTTGTTATTCACATTTCATTTTGTCCCTCCGTTTGCATCCCTTCTTTTATGATTCTATTCCTTTTCCTTGATATTAATATCTTGATTTGGTTGTAGCAAGTTGACAATGGTGAGCTGACCATGGCAAGTTAGTCAAAAGTGAATTGTCATAGACCACCAGAAAGGGACAACTCATTGCAGCCAATTCACCACAGTCAACTTGCCATGGGACAATTTAAGAATTCAATTTAATTATTTAAAATATATTTTTAAAAATAATCATTATATTCCTCCCTTTGCATCCTTTATTTAATAATTTTATTCCACCATTTCTTTAATATTAGTGTAACTTTTGCCCCACAGCGAATTGTCCCAAGGCAAGTTGGCTATGGTGAGTTGGCCAGAGTGACTTGGCCACAATGAATTGACATGGGCCCCAAAGAGAAATCACCAGATTTAGGATTCTAAAAAGAAAGCAAGATCTATTCTCTTTCCCTCCAGAATACAGGGCACTAACTAATGGTGTTAAGCTAGAGGAAGGCTTATTGTGATCAAATGTTAGGACAAATATCCTCAGAGTTCTTATTTCTTAGGAAGAAAGTGGGTTGCTCTGCATTACTTTCAAGCAGAAATTGAACAGTCATTTGTTAGAAATATTCTAAGTCTTGATAACTGCATGGTGTAGAACATGATTTTAAAAGACCACTTTCAATTTTTATTAATCTACATGGTAAAAGTAATGATGGTCATATGTATTGTAACTCCTTATTAGGGTCAGAAATTTCTTAGAAGAAACTAAAATGGCACAAAGCAGCATATAAATGTTTAGTTTTTTCAGAAGTTTTCATCAGGCAAGATTTTACAAAACAAGCAAGGGAAGGTAAAGATGTGAAAAGTAAATCCAATAATGTCACATTATGAACAACAGTATAAATATTAAAAGAAATGCAGAGCAGAAAGGGATAAAGACAAAGACAGTGAAGTGCTTCAGCAGTTCATGGACAGTTTATTTCTATTTATAAGTGTTTGGTAGAAGTCATGATGACATCATGTGAGCCATGACATCATTCCACAAATGATGTGAATTATGCAATATACATTATTTGTGTAATTATGTCATGTAATTATGTAATTATGTCATGTAATTATGTTGCCTTTGTGCATGCATCTATTACAAGTAGGAACTCACCCAAGCTCTTGGTCTTGTTGGCCCTCTCTCCTACTTTTGATATAGTGACTCCTATTTCCTTTTTGTTTGATGCAAATATTGGTTGTGTTTCATGACCCCCTCATCAAAAATGTGAACCAATGTCCATATATTACAATCTTCTCTTCCTTGTCACCAGCCATGTCTTGTTCTTTAACCAAAAATTTTAAACTTTGGGTAGTTTCCAATCTGTCATGCTAATTGTTACTGAACTACAACTCCCAACTGTCAGTGAAACCTGACCCAATGGAGATCAATGCTGGGAGCTGAAGTTCAACAGCTGATTGGCAGCTAATTGCATGCTAAATATCGTTGACTCTAGATTCTAATGGCAAATGTTAATGCTGGTCTAAATCCAGTGTTGCATCTGAATATTGATTGGATACTCTACCTATTGATTTGGATTAGTCTCCCTTACCTAGATCTTACAAACAGAGTTAGCAGAAATGCAACAATGTAAAAAAGCAACCAATACAACATCCTAGATAAACACATGCTGTGTGCATTGCATATTCCATGAATTCCCCTTGTATTGCTCCCAAAGTGAAGAATGCATATCTCTGGGAGTTTCTTTCCCCATTCTCCCTCTGCTTTTAGGACAGAAGAAAAGATTTTTCTCTTTTGCCAAATTTTGAGTTTAAGTCCATTTTTTATCAGATGTTGCTTATTCTTTCTTTCTAGCTACCTTAAGTATCCTTATGCGTAATACAAATTTAAATTCAGGGGAGGAAGAAGAAAAGAAAAAAATAGAAGATAATTCTTTTCTTTATAACGGGGAAGCTTAGCTGTTCTGCCTAGTTCTGCTGGATTTGATCTCAAACCTGCCACATTGCTTATCAACTTATCAAAGTCTATGATGAAGGACGTATTGATAAACAGAGGGGAAATCAATAAAAGGAATCTATACCAATCCAATGAAGTCATTGTTTTTGTAAGGAAGCTCCCATTTTTATGGCCAGGCCTGAGGAATAAGTTACAGCACATTGTTGATATTCATTTGTTTTCCCTCCAGTTTTCCAAAAACAAAGTATTCAGATGAAAGATTGAACTATCTGAAACCATTTGTTTTGGTAGCATTTCCACCATTAACCTTAGATCATCCTATAAAGACAGCTGGAAAAGAAACAAATAAACACATCTCATTCATCATGAAGTGTGATAATAGAATGTTTTACAAACAGGCAAAATGCTTTTCTTTTCAAAGCAAACTCTGCAATTTTTAACACTGCATATGCAGAAATTCCCCAGGCGATTCAGGAAAGCAAAGTTATATATAGGTATCAAGGTGTTTTCATGACATCCTATTAACAGCTGAGAGACATTGCCGGAGGGACTCTTGATGTCATCAGAGCATTTTAAAGATGGAACCAAGGAATGAGTTAAGGGAATCTTAATGTCAACATTGGAGCATATTCTTTTGTTAATTTGCTCTCAACAAGAGATGATGATACCTATATATCTATGTATTGAGAGGGAGAGAAAATACAAAACTGCTCAAGGAGAAGTTCATTTGTTTTTGGCATCTCCTATCTTTTTGATCTTCCTTTCTCTCCACAAAGGAAACCATTCCTGAAGGCAAGGAAGTATTCCAGAAAGGACTGCAGTAGGCACAGAGAAGTTTACCATAGGGTGAGAAATCTATGAGAATCCAATGGGACCAAACCTACTAGGAGGCAAATGAGATTTTTTTTTTCCCTCTGCCTCATATGGTATAATAATTTGGCTGCCTATGGTGATAAATACACACTAATTTGGGTGTAAGGGAAGCTATATTTGTCATCTGCCTTAACTAATTATTTGGGGTTCCAAACATATTGCTAATGTTTATATGTGCATGCAGAGCATTTCTGCAGGACATCCTTGCTGAATACTTCAAAGCCAATAAATAGAGATTTTATTTCAGAAACATATAAACAAGAGCCAGACTTCAAGTGTTCCTAATCTTTAAAATAATATGAAGCCATTGATTGTCATATAATCAATGTGTTATGTGATACAATTATCAAAGTACTCAGACTGGTGCTGGGGAGACCAAAGTTGTAGACCTTCCTCAACCACAGACACTCACTGGATGGCTTTTGATCCAGTCACACTGTCTCAGCCCAATCTATCTCACAGGATTTTTCTTGTGGGGAAAAATTGGATGAGAGAGTACTCTCTACCTTGCCTTGATCTCCTAATATGAGGGATCTCCAAACTTGTCAACTTTAAGACTTGTGGACTTCAAATCCCAATATACCCCAACCAGCATGGCTGGCAGATAGATAGATAGATAGATAGATAGATAGATAGATAGATAGATAGATAGATAGAT